>JAODAL010000425.1:110000-315937 GCA_025379985.1 Phyllomedusa bahiana
GAGTGCAATGGAATACAGGAGCTCAGCAAGCAGCACAGGGCTAGCAGAAGGTGTATACAGCTTTGGCTGTGATTGGAGCATAAGATATGATATCATTTTGCATTAGCACAGATTAAGTAAAGCAAAGAAATTACAAAGTCATAGATCAATCAATAGAAATTTAAAAAAGAAGACGATAGAAGATAGATTTGAAGAGATAGAAATTTGATAGATAATTATAATAGTAGATATGAGATGTAGATAGATAGTTAGGAGATAGATAGATAGATAGATAGATAGATAAAGATTAGAGAAAGAGTAGTAGATAGTTTGAGATGATAGATAGTAGACACTAGTAGATATGAGATAGATTGAAATAGATAATTTTGGATAATAATAAATATAGATAGATAATAGGATAAAAATAGATAGGAAAATGAGATAGATACATAGATAGATGATAGATAAGAAAAAAGATAAATTGAGTAGATAGAAAGATAGATAGATATGAGATGATAGAAATTTGATAGATGATAGATAGATAGATAGATAGATAGGAGATAATATGAAATAAATAGATACATAGATAGAAGATTGAAATAGTTTGATAGGATAGATAGAATAGATAGTAGATATGGTAGATGATAGATAGATATGAGATAGATAGATAGAAAAGATGATAGGATTGAATGATAGATAGATTTGAGATAGATAGGAGATAGATAGATAGATAGATATGAGATAGATAGACGGATAGATAGATAGATAGATAGATATGAGATAGATAGATAGATAGATAGATAGATAGATATGGGATATATAGATAGATATGAGATAGATAGATAGATAGATAGATAGATAGGAGATAGATAGATAGATAGATTTGTTTATGGATAGATAGATAGATTTGTGTATGGATAGATAGATAGATAGATAGATAGATAGATAGATAGATAGATAGATAGATAGAGATAGATAAGGTCTCCATATGTGGCTCTCCCACTACGGTGGTCAGGACATGCTGGGATCTGTAGTCGGACACCACTTGTTGATGACATTTTATAGCGCTGTTAACCCTTGCCATGCTGCAGTCAGGGTGACATCACTCGTATTTGTATTGTATAACGCTGCCCATACAGTGACATTGATTTTCCTGGAGAATGGGATGTGAGTCCGCCCACATTCTCTCCCATTCATGGCACATATTTGTCACGGCTCTCAAGCAGCAATGCATCATCCAACAAAAAAAAACAAAAAAAAGGGAATAAATAAAAAAAATGCCACAGGCGTCATGTGTGATTTCATTAAAATGAAAATGACATTGTGTGACTGCAGCTCGAGACGCTTAAAGGAGCTTGTGTTATCATTTGCTTCTGCTGGGCTGCGCTTATCGCTGGTGTCACCCCCTGGGGCCTCCATGCTGTGGAGGGTGCACTAAGATGGTGGCGCAGGATCGTGCACCAATCAGGAGAGACTCTCAGATTATTATTGCATCAATGACCAGAAAGATTTACAAGCGGGACTGTATGGGGCTGCTATAGTCTATGGGAGAAACTTAGGAACATTCCCATTGTAAAACAGTTGCAAATCTTTGTGCCGGCCGGATTTGTCTAAAATTTCTAAAAACTCAACCCTCATCCGAAACTCAGTTTCAGTTTAGAGACAATTTATTTTGGTGAGTTTCACCAAAATTTGATCGGACCGACATGAACTGAATTGCTCAGATTCAAGTCGAATTTTACATCAAACTGAATCTAAAGCCCAAACACTACTGTGCAGCAAAAACAGTGACGTGGGCGCAGTATTGAACTAGCATTGCTTCCCCTTCATTCTAAGGATTGGTAGAGGTCCCAGGGATTGCACCCTCACCATTATAAAAGACGGAATATCCTACTAATAGGTCATTGGATCCCCAGATCATAAAGCGATGAAATATCCCAGCACTATGTCATTGGACCTTCATGGTCATAAAACGATGGAGTATCCTAACCTTACATGATTGGATCCCCATAAACATAAAAAGATGGAGTATCCTAACCCTACATCATTGGACCCTAATGGTCATAGAAAGATGGAGTATTCTACCATTATGTCATAGGACCTCTATGATCATAAAGGGATGGAATATCCTAGCCCTACATCATTGGACCCTCATGGTCATAGAAAGATGGAATATCCCACCATTATATCTTTGAACCTCCATAGTCATAAAGCAATGGAGTATACTACATGATTGGATCCCCATAAACATAAAGCGATGGAGTATCCTAACCCTACATCATTGGATCCCTATAAACATAAAAAGATGGAATATCCTAGTACAATGTCATTGGACCTCCATGGTCATAAAGCAATGAGATATCCTAGCACTACATCATTGGACCCTTATGGTCATAAAAAGATGGAGCATCCCACCATTATATCTTTGGACCCAAACGATCATAAAGAA
Organism: Phyllomedusa bahiana; assembly: GCA_025379985.1. Taxonomy (NCBI): domain Eukaryota; kingdom Metazoa; phylum Chordata; class Amphibia; order Anura; family Hylidae; genus Phyllomedusa; species Phyllomedusa bahiana. The sequence goes on from JAODAL010000425.1 coordinate 112,429, forward strand.
ATGAAATATCCTAACCCTACATCATTGGATCACCATGAACATAAAGAGATGGAGTATCCTAGCACAACATCATGGATCTCCATGTTCATAAAGTGATGGAGGATCCTACCATTATGTCATTGGACCTCTATGATCATAAGGCAATGAGATATCCTAGCAGTACATCATTGGACCTCTATGGTCATAAAAAGATGGAGTATCCCACCATTATATCTTTAGATCTAAATGATCATAAAGAAATGGAGAATCCTAACCCTACTTCATTGGATCCTCATGAACATAAAGCAATGGAGTATCCTACCCATACTTCATTGGATCTCCATAAGCAGAAAAAGAGATGGAGTATCCTAGCACAATGTCTTTGGACCTCAATGTTTATAAAAAGATGGAGTATCCTACCTTTATGTCATTGGACCTCCATGGTCATAAAGCGATGGAGTGTCCTACCATTATGTTATTGGACCTCCATGGTCATAAAGAGATGGAGTATCCTACCATCATGTCATTGGACCTCCATGGTCATAAGGCGATGGCGTATCCTACTATTATTTCATTGGACCTCCATGGTCATAAAGGAATGGGTTATCCTAACCCTACTCCATTGGACCCTCATGGTCATAAAAAGATGGAGAATCCTGGCACTAAATCATCGGACCTTCATGATTAATAAAGAGATGTGGTATACTTGCACTAAATCATTGGACCTCCATGGTCATAAAAAGATGGAGTAACCTACCATTATATCTTTGGACCTCCATGGTCATAATGCGATGGAGTATACTAACCGTACATCATTGGATCCCCATAAACATAAAGCGATGGAGTATCCTAGCACAACATCATTGGACCTCCATGGTCATGAAGTGATGGAGTATCCTACCATTATGTCATTGGACCTCTATGATTACAACACAGTGAGATATCCTAGCACTACATCATTGGACCTCCTTGGTTACAAAAAGATGGAGTATTCCACCATTATGTCTTTAAATCCAAATGATCATAAAGAAATGGAGTTCCTAATCCTACCTCATTGGATCCCCATGAACATAGAGAGATGGAGTACCCTAGCACAATGTCATTAGACCTCCATGGTCATAAAGTGATGGAGTATCCTACCATCATGTCATTGGACTTCCATGGTCATAAAGCGATGGAGTATGCTACTATTATGTCATTGGACCTCTATGATCATAAAGGGATGGCATATCCTAACCCTATTGCATTGGACCCTCATGGTCATAAAGAGATGGAGTATTCTAACCCTACTTCATTGGATCCTCATGAACATAAAGAGATGGAGTACCCTAGCACAATGTCATTGGACCTCCATGGTCATAAAGCGATGGAGTATCCTACCATTATGTCATTGGACCTCCATGGTCATAAAGCGATGGAGTATCCTACTATTATGTCATTGGACCTCCATGGTCATAAAGGGATGGAGAATCCTGGCACTAAATCATCGGACCTTCATGATCATAAAGAGATGTGATATACTCGCACTACATCATTGGACCTCCATGGTCATAAAAAGATGGAGTATTCCACCATTATATCTTTGGACCCAAATGATCATAAAGAATTGGAGTATCCAAACCCTACATCACTGGATCCCCAAGAACATAAAGAGATGGAATATCCTAGCACTAAATCATCAGAGCTTCATGTTCATAAAGAGATGTGATATCCTAGTACCGTACCATCATCACTTTACAAGATGAGAATACCCCTTTAAATGTATGAGTCATGGCCCCTGATATAGGATGGTATAGAGGGTAAACAACCAGGTCGATCTCTCCTGAGACAACGAAGGTCATGGGGGTGAGAATTGGCTCCAACACCGGATCCCATATTGACTTATTGCTCTAGGACTCATCTCCTCCATAGACCCCCCCATTGAGAAGCCAACAATTGATGCCTCTGTCCCTTTAAGAGAGCATCATGGTCTCATCTGCCAGCAGTCTATTAGTTGACGCTGCAGCACAGTAGAGTTTATCAGCGGAATCACACGTCTCATGAAGCTAATGGCGTCCGCTCGGCGCTGCTCCTTCTGTGCCGTTATTTCGGGAGTGGATATCTCTTTCATGTAAATACTGTGCACTGAAATAAAAGGGACTCTCAAGCTGATGACATTTGATTCAGCGTATTAAGAAAACATCAGGACGCCGGGTGTATAATGAGCGCGGTTCTCAGGTGTTACATCCTTTACTTCACTTCTGCGGTTTAGAGATACTTGCTAATTACAAGGCACAAGATAAGCGGCCGCGATAAAACATGTGCAAAATGTGAAACCTTCCCATAAAGGATGAATCAAGTCGGATCTCATTGAGGTTCGATAATTACAACCGACTCAAGGAGGTCTCCACCCGGTAGGACGTAGGCGTGCGCGGATCAGTGTTCCAAATAATAGAGGGGGGTCCTGAACTAAGAGGAGCGCAAGGGAGATCTATCCTTGTGAAAGCTAAGTAAAGGGTTAAAACACACCTTGAGGGCCTCATTCACACTTACATTTTGCATTGAATTTTTTGACTTAAAAAATGCAGGAAAAAAAGACATGAACTTTGTTCTACTATTATTAGACTTCATGCACTTTATGACTTTTTGTTGCATTTTTTTTTTGTATAGGCTCATTTATTTTTTCCATTTTTTTTCTGGTCCGTTTTTCCCATCACTTGATATACAACAGTGGAGAAAGCTAAAAGCAAATTCATAAAAACTAACAAAAAAACACCCACAGCCTGTGGTGGAGGTAATAAAAAACGTGGAGGTCTATGGGGACAAAAAGCCACCAACTGGCTAAATAAATGTTACAACTACAGCATGCTGTGCTTTGAAAAAAAACTGCAACTGCCTCCCCCCCCAAAAAAAAAAACAAAAACCTGAAGTGCAATAAAAAACACATTCAAAGAAAAAAACAACTTTGGCAGTACCTCTTATATTTGCCTGTGGACTTCCAGCTAAAATTGGGGTGATGCAGTTTTTGTAAAAAAAAAGCAACGTTTCTTTTTTTGGGGTCTTTTTTGGTGCCGTTTTTTAAACATTACAAATCATCTGATAGATCACATGATTTGTAATGAGAAAAATGCACCAGAAGTGCAATAAAAAACCCATTCAAAGAAAAAAATAACATTGGCAGTGCCTTTTATATTTGCCTGTGGACTTCCAGCTAACATTGGGGTGATGCAGTTTTTGTTAAAAGATGCAACATATTTCTTTTTTTGGGTTCTTTTATGTAGCATTTTTAAAATATTGCAAATCATGTGATAGATCTCATGATTTGTAATGAGAAAAATGCACCCAAAAAAAAAAGTATAAAAAAATGTATGTACCAATACAATTTTTTTTTAAAGAACGCTAAAAAAAAATGCCCGAAGTAAAGCAGGAAACCGAAACAATGCAGTTTTGGGCTTAAAAATAAATTCTGCACAAAATCTAAATGTAAAGAGGTGCTGAGGAGCTTCATCCTAGACACTAGAGTGGGTGTGGGTAAATTTCACCTTTCTCAAGTAGCACAGGGGCCTGTGTTTGCCTCCTGCTGTGGTCAGTTTATGGTCCAGCCTATGAGTTGTAGGTATGGCCTTGCCTTTTTGAGTGAACAATATCCCTTTTTTTGGATTCTTTTTGGGTATGGATAAACCTGAACTCACTTAGAAAAATAGGGGTTCATCTATGGCTATGCCATGCCAGGTCCTGGATTCTAGGGGCTGTCCTGCTCTGCCCAGTGGTTGGCGCTCAGCATGGAGACTCATCCAGCAACTAGTTCCACCTGGGATACAACCAAGAGCTCTTCCTAAGCTACAGCGAAAGAGGACCACAAATCCTTGACCCTGGAAGGCTTTTTGTCTCAGAAGGTTGAGTAGGGTTTATAGTGTTATTGTATCTTTGTGCACTTTTGCACCTAGGTGATTAAAAACATGCATTTGGGATTAAAAAATGGAAAAAGTTCTACTAGGGATCAGAGGCGTAAGTTAAAGCTCCGGGGCCCTAGTGCACAAAGTAAAATGGGCCCTCCAGCTACCATATGCCTCTTACAATTCTGGTATCTCCTTATGTGGTAGCAGGGCTTTTGGGCTCCCTCAGGTTGCAGGGCCCGGTAGCAACTGCTACCTCTATAGCTACGCCCCAGCTAGGGATATAACCTCATAGACTATCACCTGTATATCTAACATTGGATATGCACTCAAAATACAAGAAAAGTACATGCAAGGGTTGTGGTCTCAACCGACTCATCTCCCAACTCAGTAGTGGTTTAGATATAGAGGATGCAGAGGTAGCAGTTGCTACCAGACCTTGCAGTCTGAGGGGGCCCATAAGCCCTCCTGCCACGTAAGCAGATACCAGCATTGTAAGTGGCACATGGTAGCAGGGGGGGCCCATTTCACTTTTTGCAGTAGGACCCCAGAGCTTTAAGTTGTGCCTCTGCATCTCAGGTAGCTTTTTGGATGCAAACCTAAGGTACTTGATGGTTCACATACTTTATAACTGTCTAACAAAATGAAAGCCCCAAAATAAACCCAAAAGCTAGGGGATCCAAAAGAGACTTCTGCCATGCTAAGTTTGTGGTAATTATTTGTGAAAAGAGGGACAACTGCTTTGCGCCCCTTGACTAACATCAAGGGAACCCCCTAACACTGTGCTGCTGAACCCCCTCAGGCCCTTTTTAATCCTTTCAGTGGGTTGCAACATTAACCCAGTACGTGGTCCACACCGACTTTGGGCAAAAATACCCTTGGCCCTTTTTAAGGCTCTTTTTTGTTCAACGAGATAATGTTTAAAAAAAGTTTTACATTAAAAAAGTGCTCAGATTAAAAAATTTTTGTTTTTTGTTTCGGCCCCAATTACTGTCGGACTGCATCATTGTCCCGGGGGCGGCTTTAATTGCAATGTCTAATTGGTGGAGAAGAAGCAGCGCCAATCTGGTAAGAACTGAAGAACAACGGAACAAAAGAAGTCTTGGAGTGATGATTGCCATTGTGTCAAGAGAAGAAGAACAATCTGGGAGATAATCAGAATACTAATCTAAAAAACTGGAATAAAACCCCCCGTCAGTTATGAAATATGTAAGTTCAGCAGCGTTGTCAGTGTGTGGGAACAATTATATCTATTAATACATCTGAGAAGAAGGTTCTCGTTCGCTTTGAATTTAACCCCAAAATACTTTATGGGAAATGTTGGGGGGAATTGAGGGAAAGGAAAAATTCAATTCATCGGAGTGAAATAACCAAGGACCAATGGCCCCTGTCCATATCGCCTGGAGTGAACTAAACCCAAAGGGCCAAGGGGCCCTGCCCATATCAGCTGGAGTGAACATAACAAGGACCCAAAGGCACCCGCCCCTATCGCCCGGGTGAACATAACCAAAAAACCCCGGCACCTGCTCCCTATCACCCCGGATGAAATACCAAAACCAAAGGCAATGCTCTTTTGCCTGGAGTGAACATAACCAAGGACCAAGGGTACCTGCTCTATATCAGCCTGGAGCGACATAACCAAAGACCAAGGGCACCTGCTCCATATCAGCCTGGAGTGAACATAACCAAAGACCAATGGCACCTGCTCGATATCAGCCTAGAGTGGACATAACCAAAGACCACCGGAACCTGCTCTATATCAGCCTGGAGTGGACATACCCAAAGACCAAGGGCACCTGCTCTATATCAGCCTGGAGTGGACATAACCAAAGACCAACGGCACCTGCTCATATCAGCCTGGAGTGGACATAACCAAAGACCAACGGCACCTGCTCCATATAAGCCTGGAGTGGAACATAACCAAAGACCAAGGGCACCTGCTCCATATCAGCCTGGAGTGAACATAACCAAAGACCAAGGGCACCTGCTCCATATCCGCCTGGAGTGAACATAACCAAGGACCAAGGCCACCTGCTCCATATCAGCCTGGAGTGAATATAACCAAGGGCACCTGCTCTATATCAGCCTGGAGTGAACATAACCAAGGACCAAGGGCACCTGCTCTATATCAGCCCGGAGTGGACATAACCAAAGACCAACGGCACCTGCTCCATATCTGCCTGGAGTGAACATAACCAAGGACCAAGGGCACCTGCTCCATATCAGCCTGGAGTGGATATAAGCAAGGACCAACGGCACCTGCTCCATATCAGCCTGGAGTGAATATAACCAAGGACCAAGGGCACCTGCTCCATATCAGCCTGGAGTGAACATAACCAAGGACCAATAGCACCTGCTCTATATCAACCTGGAGTGAACATAACCAAGGACCAAGGGCACCTGCTCCATATCAGCCTGAATTGAACATAACCAAGGACCAACGGCACCTGCTCTATATCAACCTGGAGTGAACATAACCAAAGACCAAGGGCACCTGCTCTCTAGCTGAGTGAACATAACAAGGACCATAGCACCTGCTCTATATCACCTGGAGTGAACATAACCAAGGACCAACGGCACCTGCTCTATATGAGCCTGGAGTGAACATAACCTATGACCAAGGGCACCTGCTCCATATCAGCCTGGAGTGAACATAACCAAAGACCAACGGCACCTGCTCCATATCAGCCTGGAGTGAACATAACCAAGGACCAACAGCACCTGCTCCATATCAGCCTGGAGTGAACATAACCAAGGACCAAGGGCACCTGCAAACCGGGGTAGATGCAAAGACCAGCTGGACTCAAGAGTCCATGGAGGTAGTGGTGAAAATGCCCTGCACTGCTCAAGATGACGTTGGGCCAGGAAAGAGGTCCAATATGACTGACCTGATGCTGGTCCTACTAGGAGTCGAGGTCTGTATATAATGTGTAATGACATTGGGTCAGGAAAGAGGTCCAATATGAGTGACCTGATGCTGGTCCTACTAGGAGTCGAGATCTGTATATAATGTGTAATGAGGAGTTTCACAGTTGTTGACTCAAATAGATTAGGTTCAACAGCAGCCAAAATATTCAGGATTTGGGACCTCCTGAACCTAAATCCCATTAAAGTCTATGGTGAAAAACTTCCACATGTGTTTTCTGGCCACTGGAAAGCACCTACAGCAGCCAAGTGCCTCCAAATTACATGGAGTAGGGTTTACCTTGACCCTAACTCCAAAACTAACCCCAACTGAAACTGCAACCCAAACCCTAACCATAACCCTAACTTGAATTCCACTAAAGTCTATGGAGGAAACATTTTGCATGTGTTTTCGGGCCTCTGGAAAGGACCTATAGGCAGCAATGCCTCCAAATTGGATGGGAACATCAGCACACACATGGAGAACATCTGAGGAACCCTAACCCCAACCAGAATTCCAAAAACATATATGGTGGGAAAAATGTGTCCAGGCCTCTAGAAAGCAACTAGAGAAGCCAAGTGCCTTTAAGTTACATGGAATAGGGTTTAACTTAACCCCAAACCTATCCCCAACCCTAGATCAAACAAACTGCTACCCAAATCCTAACCATAACCCCAACCTGAATTCCAGTTAGGTCTAAGGTGGAAAAATTTTGCTTGTGTTTTCTGGCCCCTGGGAAGGGCCTGCAGATGCCATGTGCCTCCAAATAGCATGGAATAGGATTTACCCTAATCCCAAAGCTAATTCCAACCCTAAACACAATTGAACCCCAAAAACATCTGAAACTGCAACCCAAATCCTGACCTTAAACCCAACTTGAATTCCACTAAAGTCTATGATGAAAACATTCTGGATGTGTTTTCTGGCATCTGGAAAGGACATACAGCAGCCAAATGCCTCCCTATTGGATGGGAACACCACCACACATATGGAGAACATCTCAGGAACCATGAGCCCAACCTAAATTCTATTAATATATTTTGGCAACCATTCTGGATGTGTTTTCTGGCAGCTGGAAAGGACATACAGCAGCCAAATGCCTCCCTATGGGATTGGAATGCCACCACACATATGGAGAACATCTCAGGACCCATAAGCCCAACCTAAATTCCACTTAAATATTTGGGGCAACCATTCTGGATGTGTTTTCTGGCACCTAAAAAGGACCTACAACAGCTAGATGTCTTCAAAGTGGATGGGAACATCACCACCCATGTATAGAACATCTGGGAACTATAAGCCCAACCTAAATTCCACTAAAGTACATGATAGAAATATTTTGCTTGAGTAATCTGGCCTATAGAATGGACCTACATCAGAGAAGTGCTTTTAAATTGCATGCAGTAGGGTTTACCTTAACACCAAACCTATCCCCTACCTTACTGCAACCCTATCCCCAAACGAAACTACAGCCCATATCCTACCCATAACCCCAAATTGAATTCCAATAAAGTCTATAGTGGAGAAATATTGCTTGAGTTTTCTGGCCACTGGAGAAGACTTACAGTAGCCAATTGCCTCCAAATTACATGGCATAGGGTCTACCTTAACGCCAAACCTAACTCCAGCTCTAAACACAGCCTTCTCCCAGCTCCAACCTTATCCCCAAATGAAACTGCAACCCAGATCCTAAGCATAAACTCCACTAAAGTTTATGGTGGAAAAATTGTTCTTGAGCTCTCTGGCCTCTACAAAGCATCTACAGCAGCCAAGCGCCTCAATACTCAACAGGAACAAAACCACACATCTGAAGAACATCTGGAGAACCATAATCCCAATCCTAACCCTCACCTTAAAGGGGTTTTGCCACAATGTAATGTTGATGTGGGACTCCAAAATGGGTATTTAATCACTTTTCTAAATATAAGGGATTACAAAAAGTGAAGCCTGCGAGATCTACAGCATTGCTCAGCCCCCCTTAGTTTCCTGATAGTTTACATTATACGCGACCAGGACACTGACAGGAGCTGATCTGGCCGCGCTTGCGTGTTTGCACTTCTTATCTGATGACAGGGAACATGAAGGAGCTTGCAAGGGGCTGGGGAGAAAGTGCTGTGTATGAGGCTGTCTGCTGTATAGAGAATCCACTGGTTGTAATGTAATTAGTTGAGTAAACTTTGCAGACGCTCCCTGCTTCCTTGCTCTCTGCTCACCCCCTTCCCTCTCCCCCTCATGACGCTGCATGCTTTGTTTATCTTCTCTCCTGAGCAGATAGAGGAAAGGAACTCACTTCATGGCAAAACCCCTTTAAGTCAAAACCTAATCTAAACTATAACTCTAGCCACAACCCTAAATTCAACCCCAACTCTAACTAAAGTTCCAATACTAGCTCTACCCCTAGACTAACCCCTAACCCCAATTTAGGATTGAGGTTAAGGACCACTTTTTTTTTCAAATTTGGTTTAGGTTGACCCACATTGAGAGGCTGATACTCGGGTTGAAAGTAACTGTGACATGAATTTGCATTGCAACACTATTTGTCAACATTTTCAGCACAAAAAAGAGCCAATAGTGACCTGGTGCAGATTTTAAGTTAAACTATTTGCACCATAATTCCTAATGTGAACTATAGTGTGTATTCCCAATGGGATATGCCCAAAAAAGCATGAAAAATGCTGTGTCATGTAATCACAGCCTGATGAGCTATGTATTAAAACTACTGTGCTATGTGAACATAGCCTGATGGGACATGTAAAACATGCATGAAAAATACTGCTCCTAATTAGATATGTTTCACATGCATGAAAAATACTGCGCTATGTGAACACAGCCTGATGGGATAAATAAAAATGCATGAAAAATACTGCGCTATGTGAACACAGCCTGATGGGATAAATAAAAATACATGAAAAATACTGCACTATGTGAACACAGCCTGATGGGATAAATAAAAATGCATGAAAAATACTGCACTATGTGAACACAGCCTGATGGGATAAATAAAAATGCATGAAAAATACTGCGCTATGTGAACACAGCCTGATGGGATAAATAAAAACGCATGAAAAATACTGCGTTATGTGAAACACAGCCTGATGGGATAAATTAAAAACGCATGAAAAATACTGCACTTAATTGAACACAGCCTGATGGGATAAATTAAAAACGCATGAAAAATACTGCACTATCTGAACACAGCCTGATGGGATAAATAAAAAACGCATGAAAAATACTGCACTATGTGAACACAGCCTGATGGGATAAATAAAAAACGCATGAAAAATACTGCACTATATGAACACAGCCTGATGGGATAAATAAAAATGCATGAAAAATACTGCGCTATTTTAACACAGCCTTATTGGATAAATTAAAAACGCATGAAAAATACTGCACTATATGAACACAGCCTGATGGGATAAATAAAAACGCATGAAAAATACTGCACTATGTGAACACAGCCTGATGGGATAAATAAAAAACGCATGAAAAATACTGCGCTATGTGAACACAGCCTGATGGGATAAATTAAAAACGCATGAAAAATACTGCGGTATGTGAACACAGCCTGATGGGATAAATAAAAATGCATGAAAAATACTGCGCTATGTGAACACAGCCTGATGGGATAAATTAAAAACGCATGAAAAATACTGCGCTATGTGAACACAGCCTGATGGGATAAATAAAAATGCATGAAAAATACTGCGCTATGTGAACACAGCCTGATGGGATAAATAAAAAACGCATGAAAAATACTGCGCTATGTGAACACAGCCTGATGAGATAAATAAAAAAAACGCATTAAAAAATACTGCGCTATGTGAACACATCCTGAAGTGATAAATTAAAAACGCATGAAAAACACTGCACTATGTGAACACAGCCTGATGGGATAAATAAAAAAACGCATGAAAAATTCTGCGCTATGTGAACCCAGCTTGATGGGACATGTAAAACATACATAAAAAATACTGCGCCGTGTAACATAGCCTGAGGCAGATGTGTTCAGCTTATGGGACATTTTATAGACTGAATGTAATTGTAACAAATCCTCAGCTGTGACAACCACTACTGTACGTGTACTATAAAATAGGCTAGCCAAACATGCATAAACTACTGCTCTGTGTGATGGGAAATGTCAACCATGCATGAAAAATACCGTGCGTGAACATAGCCTGATGCTTACAGAGCATTGTCTGGACTATACAATTGTAGCAAATCCTCAGCTGTGAAAAGCATTAGGTCTGGACTCTAGGAAAGCTGAGTGACGACCCCTCTGGCAGCTGTACTAATAGCCACATGGATTCATATATGATACGGATACATCTGAGCAGGGTTTTAACAAACCCGGAGACTCAAGGACTTTTAGAGGAGTAATTGGGTAAAGTGCGGTCGTTGGCGGTGGTGAGACTCACGCATTCCTAGAAAAGTGAAACGCGCTTCTTGGAAATTAAAATTGCAGATGGGTCCATTGTGGGCTCCAGGCAGAAGGAGCTGGCAGCAAATAATTGTGCTTATTGGTCTGTTCTGAATGCGGCACAGCCTGACACTGCGGCTCTGCGTCTATTGTGCGCGCTGTATGGGGAGATTATCTGCGGTAACTCCCCACAAGGCTGCAGCTCGCTCCACACAGAACAGGAGGCTTTTAACGGCTCCACCGTCCCTTCCACGGGCCGTATTTCTTTTGGTTCTGCCGCAGCTTAGAACAAAGCCGCTCCCTGCAGCGAGGCTGGAAGATCCGGCGACGACTGACACTTGGAACATTCCTTGAATAAGGAATAAGGTGGGGGGGGGGGGCTGTGCTCGCAGGGGCTCCTACCACAACATATCAATCTGCAACGGATTTCCGACCCAAATTTGTTGCACTCTCCAAGTTGGGTCCAACCTTTCATGACCAGGATCTAGAACATGTATTTGAATATGTAACAAATTCTTAAAGTGGAGTTAAATAAACACTATTACCAAATACATTGCTTTTCTGATTTTGCGTCCTTTCAGATTTAGAGCAGCTCTTTTCTCCTGCTTGTGTACACTAGCTTCCGCAGGTTACCGACCACCTCTTTCTGTTCTAGTATTGGCCAGGATGATGACGTCACTCCCTGCTGTGTCTTATCAGCAGCACAGAAGTTTGTTTACTGAAAAACTGGAACTCTTTAGCAATCGGTAGCTTTGTGCTCTGTTGTTAAAATTCCTCCATCTCTAATGTCCCTCTAACAGGCTCAGCTAGGAATAGCAGAAATGTCAGTCACTGCTGTAGAACCACTCAAAGCCTGAAAAAGAAATTGGAGCCTGAAGCTGTAGAACTACTCACAGCCTGGACAGGAAGTGGGAGTTTAAAACTGTAGAACCGCTCATAGCCTGAACAGGAAGTAACAGACTGTAGAAATGCACTCGGTCTGACATAGGAAGTGGGAACCTGAAGCTGTAGAACCACTCACAGCCTGCGCAGGAAGTGGAAGCCTAATGCTATAGAACCTGGCCACATCCTGAGTAGGAAGCAGGAGCCTGAAGCTGTAGAACTGCCCACAGTTTGAACATAAAGTTGGAGCCTGAAGCTGTAGAACAACTCACAGCCTGAACAGGAGGTGGAAGCCTGAAACTGTAGAAATGCACTGCGCCTAAATAAGAAGTGGGAACCTGAATCTGTACAACTGCTCACAGCCTGAACAGGAAGTGGAAGCCTAAAGCTGTATAACCTGGCCATATCCTGAGCAGGAAGTAGGAGCTTGAAGCTATAGAACTACTCACCGCCTGAACAGGAAGTGGAAGCCTGAAAGCTGTAAACTGGCCACACTAACGGAGTGGAGTCTGGAAATGTATGAACCCACAGCTGAACAGGAATGAAGCCTGAGGTAGAAAGTACTGAGCCTAAATAGGAAGTGGGGACCTGAAGCTGTAGAACTGCCCACAGCCTGACCAGGCAGTGGAAGCCTGAAGCTGGCTGGAAACAGCATACTCTGTGAAACAGCCTGGAGAGAAAACCCCTTTAAGGCCAGTTTTATATTAAAGATGCCCAGAATCCACAAGGGGGGGGGGGCCTGAAGGGGAAAAAGTCGGGGGGCCTAAATGGGAAAGTGGGGACCTGAAGCTAAAAAACCCTCCACGTGCGGGGGAAGTGGAAGCCAAAGCTGTAAAACCCTGCCATACCCTGAGCGGGAAAAGTAGGACTTAAAAGCATAAACTACCCCCCGCCTAAACGGGAAGTGAACCAAAATGTAGAATGCCCACAACCTAACGGGAAGAGAAGTCTGAAACTGTAAACCCCACCCACACCTAAACAGGAATGGAAGCCAAGCTTAGAAATCCCCGACCCCAAAATGGAATGGGACCGAAGCTGAAAACTGCCCACACCCTGACCAGGCATGGAAGCCTGAAGGGGGGAAAGACAATCGTAAACACCCTGGAGAAAACCCCTTTAAGGCCAGTTTTATATTAAAGATGCCACAAGATCCCCACCTGCCATTCTTTGAGACTCCATTTTTAGATGCAGCAAGTGTTATCCCAAAGTGATGCTTTCCTAAATCCTTAATCCCATTGGAATAAGAAGCAGTAGATTAAATGCATCAGCCCTGGAGGTCTTTGATATTTCAAGTGGTTATCAGGAACTATTTTCAAGAACTTTAGAACTTTAGGAACTAATTTTAGCAAATTAGGCTTGGGCTGGCCCTTGGAGGGCCCCTGGACAATAGACTCCACTGTTGCCCCCCAAGATTCAACTCCACTGATGGGCCACAGGCAAACCAGTTTGACACTGGAGCAAATGGTATCTCCAAGTGACACATTAGAAATGTATTGTGCATTTTGTGATATGAGTGCACAGTGGCCCCAGACGTCTTGTTCACAGAGACATTGTGGTGATCATAGCTGAAGGAACATCCAAAATATCACAAAGAAAAAGAACACAATAAAAGAAAACAGTGAAATATATCTAAGCCTCGAAACGGTCTTTGTAGCGTCTTCCACTGTAGGTTGTTGCTTTTTTACATATATATTCTTTACCTTGTTACCAGATATTCATTACAAGGAGAAGCTGAAAGGAACCTGAGTAATATTGATTGAACGAGGTGGCCTATTAGATAAGACGCCTTAGGTGCTCCTCTTCTTCTCTGATTACGTTGGGAAAGATGCATGCAATAAACGCCTGGATAAAGACTCGGGTCACTTCTCCAGTGTTAGCGGTAGACCGCGTTCTACCATCAGAAGAACATCATCAATCTTACTTGACTCTCCTTGGAATACAAAGATTCCTTTGTGATACACCAGCTCTATCTGACCTGTCACGAATACAAATTACCATCTTCATGGGCGTTCACGACGGCAACAATAGGAGTAGACTCAGATGTGAAGTATAAAACGCTCACACCTGGCCAAGCCTTTGAGTTTACGGCTTGGGCCAACAACTGGAGACATTGAACCTCTACTTTACGCTTGTTTCCTGTGGAGAACATATGATAATTGGCTACACGCCCTCTACTGAAGGCTCTACTTAGCTTAACCGAGCTGAAAATTGGCCCTTCATGCTCGCAGGGGCCAAGCATCCAAACCATTCTCACAGCTGGTCAACTTCTGTCCTCTGAAAACCTTTTTTTGTGTAGTCTTCCTGAATTGGGCTTTGACTTCATTCAGAAAGTAATGGAATATTTCTCAAAGTGTTCAATTATATCAATGTTTCGAGGAATGTTTTGTTGCCTGGAGCTTTCTGGAAGCCGCTATTAAATTTTAACATCTCATATGACGCATGTAAGGAAAATAATGGTCGCTATTGCTTGAAACATTGATGCCACAAATGTTTTGTTTCTTGAGCAGCGGAGAAACGTTGTAGATGGTTCATATCAACATAAATGTCAGATCAGCTTTTTAGTTTCTATATTACAGGTAGACTATTTATTTTGTAGAATTTCTAAATATTTGTAGACTTTATTTTCTAAAATTTTTAAATAATTGTAGACTTTATTTTCTAAAATTTTTAAATATTTGTAGACTGTTTTCTAGAATTTTTAAATATTGGTAGAATCATGGAAATTTTTTCAGGTAACTGCAGGTAATAGTGAACATAATGCACCTCTGTGTCTATCTAACCCAACACTGACAATACCATGAACACTTAGCAGTAGGGTATATATAACCATATATAAAGATGTAGAACACCCCATACATAGACACTACCAATAGGAATGAAATTCCAACCAGTTTCCATGAATCTTAATTATGGGGAAACCCAAAGATTCTGGAGAAAAGTGGCTCAAAGAAGACATTTTATGAGGTTTGTGTTCTACCCAAGATATATTGATTGCCTGCAGAGGCGTAACTTCAAGCTCTTGGGCCCTAGTGCAAACAGTTAAATGGGGCCCCCCAGTTACCATGCACCAATACTGGTGTCTCCTTAGGTGGCTGTAGGGCTCTTGGGCCCCCTCAGGCTGCAGGGCCCAGTAGCGACTGCTACCGCTGCACCCCCTGTTGCTACACCCCTGATTGTCTGGGATCAATGCCCTACTCAAGAGCAGTAACTAAAAAGAGATTCTCCAGATGGACAATGGAAGGTGTTCTCCTAATGGTAGCCAGAATAGGTTTCTGAATATTAGCATTGTGTGCACAGATTATATATATTTATATATATAATATATATAATATATATTATATATATATATATATATATATATATATATATAATATATATATATATATAAATACCTACCTTATAATGTGCACAACTGATGGTGCAACGATCATGCAACCAACTAATATGTCCTATAGCCTCTCTGAACATCACCCTGCTGAGAAACCAGGGAGGACGGGGTAATCACCATGAAAATACACAGAAATCCCAATGTGTAGTCTTCTCTCAATCATACTGTGGACCTGACGAATTGTACTTTCATGAAATGCCTATTGGACCTGACAAAGCACCTGCTTGTGCAGCATGAAACATATTGTCCCATTTGGGCTACTGTCCATAAAGATAGACTTCATAGTAGCCTTTGAACTGGCCAAATGTTGGTGTTCATTGCTGGTTATCTCTGTGATTGAAAGAAAACCAGGCATTAGGATTTCTCAGTAGATTCTTGATGATTAGTATCTTAGAACCTAGATTGGTGTTTGACAACTAGCTACTGTCTTTAGTGGAGCTACTACCTGGGTGGTGTTAGATAGACCACTACTATGGATTATTAGCAAATGATAGCAAGGTCAATGTCAGTTATATCACACAACATTGCTCCATTGACAGATGCCACAGCTATACATACATATCAGTGTGGCCCTATTTACCGCAGGTATACCACAAAACATTGCTCCATTGACAGATACCACAGCTATACATACATATCAGTCTCGCCCTAGTAATATTTAATGAGCAAATCAAGACTGAAAATGTCTTGAGTCTGAACATCACCCACTGAGAAACCAACGAGGACGGGCTAATCACCAATAGTATACAGAGGAATCCCAATGTGTGGTCATACTTTGGACCTGAAAAGTTGTACTTTCATCAGCTGTCCTTTGGACCCAACAAAGAACTTGCTTGTAGGGCATGAAACACGTTTTCCCATTTGGGCTACTGTCAATAACGATAGTCTTCAAGGAAGCTTTTGAGCTGCTGATTCTTGATGCCGGTTATCTTTGTGATTTAGAGAAAACCGTATATTGGGATTTCTCTGTATAGTCTTCGGGATTAGTATCTTAGAAAGTAGATTGGTTCTTGACAATTGTCTGCCATCTTTGGTGGAGCCACTACCCAAGCTGATGTTACATTGGGCACTACCATGGGTTATTAAACAATCATCAAGGGAAATCCTAATGTGTATTCTCTTCTCAATTATACTTTGGGCCTGACAAAGTCCCTGCTTTTATGGCATGAAACATGTTGTCTCATTTGGGCTACTGTTAATACAGATAGTCTTCATAAAAGCTTCCGAATTGCCGATCCTTGATGTCCACCACCAATTATCTCCATGATTATGAGGAGACCATACATTGGGATTTTTCTGAATATTCCTGATGTATAGTATCTTGGACGGATGTCAAGAAGCAATCTAGACTTCTCTGTCATCTTTGGGCTAACCACTGCGGTCGGTACATAGACCACTATCAGAGGCGTAACCACTATTAGTGGAACCACTACGTTAGGCACATAGACCACTATCAGAGGCGTAACCACTATTAGTGGAACCACTACGTTAGGCACATAGACCACTATCAGAATTGTGACCACAATTAGTGGAACCACTACGATAGGTACATAGACCACTATCAGAGGCGTAACCACAATTAGTGGAACCACTATGTTAGGTACATACTCCACTATCAGAGGCATAACTGCTATTAGTGGAACCACTATGTTAGATACATAGACCACTATCAGAGGCGTAATCACCATTGATGGAACCACTATGGTAGGTATATAGACCACTGGGCCCCAATGCAAAAAGTGAAATTGGGCCCCACAACTACCATTTGTTATTTATAATACTGGTGTCTTCCTATGTGACAGGAGGACTTTTGGGCCCCCTCATGCTGAAGGGTCCGACAGAGATTGCTACCTCTGTACCCCTAATAGCTATGCCCATGACCACTACCATGGATTATTAGCAAATTTTAGCAAAGTCAATGTCAGTTACCTCTGGTGCACCACAAAACATTGCTCCATTGACAGACACCATAACCATACATACAGATCAGTGTCGCCCTAGTAATATTTAATGAGCAAGTCAAGACTGGAAAGTCTTGATTACCCGACAATCAAGTCATGTAATATACAAGGTCAAGGGATAATAGGTATAACCTTGTCAAATTCACGTCAGCATTGGAAGCTCCAAATCAGCCCATTCTCTCAATACACCCACATACAATCCTTCTCATTGGATTTGCCCATGACCTTATTTACCTAAGACCCTTTTTACCATCTCAACCTTCCCTGCATTTGTAATTTAGTTGAACAACAACCTAAGCACATTAGCGGGGAACAGGATGTCAGATAGAAGACAGCATTTGTAATAATCCACCAAGACAAGGCATAATGCGGGCTCCGCGCTTGGAATATTCCACAATAACAAATAATTGATTCACTGTTCTGTTCGGCTACAAATAATGCAATTTCTCGACTGAGTCTGAAACAATTGTTGGAATTTTCGTGCAAAAATGTAACTAATATAAGAGGCAATTAGTTTATGGGTTGTAACAAAGAATGTTGTGCAAAGAATTTCCAGTCTGGGAAATAATGAGCCGAGATGTTTATGGAACAGCAGAGATTGGGGAAGTCTCTCTGCCCCCGGTTGGGTTGAGGTCCTCGTGGCCTCCTGTTGATCAGGGTTCAGTTGGGGACAAGGCATGCATCAGCCCCACTTAACCTTTTATCATTCAAAGTGGATGACCTGTGTCACCAGCAACCAGAGGCCTCTAAGGGTGCAACGTTCAATTACTTTCCTTTGTTGAAGGCTACATTAAAGAAATGGACTTCTTTTATAAACTCCTTATAGAGTGGAGCCATTCAACCACGTAACAACATCTTTTCTGATGAACTCCTCCGATGAGAAGTCTTTCGAAAAAATGAAAACGAGACTCTATAGAATCAAATAGAGGAGGGTCACATTCTTCAAAGAAACTTACAAAGACGACGTTTCAAATAGTTTGAAGGGATTTACTGGCTTGGAGAGTCCAGACCACCCGACTCTGCTGCCGTGGAGGAGATCCTCCTTCTCTAATGGTTTCAGTACACAGTCGGGGATGGAGGGTGTCGAGCTGTCATTTAAATACAGATGTGGCAGAGGCGTGTTTGTCATTGAACAACGTTCCTTATATGATCACATATAGTGTTTTCTATAATTCCATATTGGTTTGAGACAATTCTAATGCATGATCGTAATGCACCAAGAACAGAGCACCATCACATGGACAAAATCAACCCTGCTACATCTCTATAGAGTTCAATCAATTACTCAGCTCATTGACTTATTGACTTATGTTTTGCAAACTTTTTGGTATATTTTCCCTGAGAGGAGGCGTGGCATGTTATATTTACCCTTATTAATCATTGGGTAATTGGGCCAACTGGGAAACTAGGATATGGCCTGAAGGTCCTGGGCCCTGTTGCAAAATGTATACCTTGGTCCAAAACCTAAATATGAACCATACCCAATGTCATCATACATAAGGACTCAGTCTTATAACATATGTTTAGGCAGTATGTACATAGTGAATAACTAATGGACTTGTCTGCATATGATGATTACCTTCTTTTCGTCTTAAATGCAACATTTCTGATTAAAGCAGACATATTCAATAACGTTCTACTTTGACCATTTATTATCCAACACCTCACAAACAGCAAGGATTAAAAACATATTTGTATTCATCTAGTGCAGGGGTGTCAAACTGCGGCTCTCCAGCTGTTGGGAAACTACAACTCCCATCATGCCCACTGTTATAGATTATACAAATGCCTGATGGGAGTTGTAGTTTCCCAACAGCTGGAGGGTCGCAGTTTGACACCCCTGATCTAGTGTGTCCGAAGTTAATTTATATCAGTGTTAGTCGGTTTTTCAATTGTGGAATCCATGGAAATCCATGTAGCGAGGTTTTAGCAGTAGATCAAGCGGGGCGTCACACACCTGTATGCGCAACGTTTCAAAAGGTTACACTTCTCTTTCTCAAGCGAATATGTCTGCTTTAAACAGAAACGTTACTATACGTAAGGACATCATACTACGTTGGATCCATGCATGTTATGTACTAAGACCTACGTTTCATACCAAACTAGACTTGCTTTGAGTAAAAGCCATTTGGCTCGAAACGTGTAAGCGTCTTTGTGGACCGTTTGTTTAATTTTTTCATACTATTTGTATGTTGTAGTTTTTATGTAAGAAGAAATAAAGCTGTATTGACTTTTAAAGGATTGTAATAATAATAATAATAATAATAATAATAATAATAATAATACATACAATGTATCTATATTAAGAGACAATGATGTTTTTAAAAGAATGTAACCGTGTGATGGCTGCAATGTATCAATACATAATAATAATGAATACAATGTATCTATATTAAGAGACAATGAGGTTTTAAAAAGAATGTAACCGTGTGATGGCTGCAATGTATCAATACATAATAATAATAATAATTATTATACAATGTATCTTTGCTAAGAGACAATGAGGTTTTGAAAAGAATATCAAAGTACCCAGGCAGTTTCTTAGCCATTTCCTTGCTCAAAGCGAGCCAGGGGGCTCCAGACAGAGCGGTGGACCTCGTGAGATTACTCCTGCAGCCTGTAGGCCGACTCTAGCACTAAATTATCCATATCAAAGTTGACTTACTTTTTTCCCCAGCTTTCCAGCGCTGTAAAGTAGGCCAGCTAGCCTAACATATGTGACTGAGATTAAGTAAACTTCATTTAAGCCCCAAGTGGGTTTGTAATGTCATTTGTAGAGAACAGCTCCACGTTAAGGTCTAAAGGGGGCTTTTTTTTATATATTTTTTTTTTTTTTATCAAGGCTTCAATTGAATACATCTTAGCCAAGAAGGAAAAATAAAGGAAGAGGAGTCACCGATTTAAGAGACTTCATCAAATTTACTGATGCACAAGACTCAGCGTGCATTTTCTAAGTGGGTCAGACAGTACATAAAATTCTATTACATTGTATATCATATGGAAAAAGGGAGCAGACGTTTGAGGAAACAGCCTGTTGGAGGGGGAACGGAGGCTTGATGTTGCTTGTTTTTTTTTCATAATTAGACCTAATAAAATGGAAGAGGTTGCGGCGTCTGACGACTTGGACGCCTTCCCTTAGTTTTTTTTTTTTTCTTCTTTTTTCTTCCTGCTTAACAAAGCAGCATCTCAAGGCGGAACAATGCATGGGGTCTAGCAGGGGGGGATGCACATCTGCAGCCAGTGTCCTCTATATTTATGTCAGGGAGATGTTGTACAACAGAATATTTATGGCTGACCTTTCTCAAGTACTAATTTTAAATTTAATGAGGCTTCGTGAACGTCTCTCTCTCGAGCGGCCGAGCTGCCGTCTAACATAAACCTCCTTGTAATAATTACACACACAAAAAAAAAAAAAAATCAACCAGGATAATACAAGGGAAAAGCGGCTACCGCGGAGGCTAAGTCGAACTCCATTTTCTAATAGAGTAAAAGGCTCCCTGCAAATACGATGGCGCGGCTTAAATCTCGTCGTAACTCGTCTCTCTATAATGAACAGAAACATAGACAAGATTAAAAGTCAGACTAATCTCCTTTAAATTGTGACTGTCCTCTCAAATTAATAATTTTCCTCATTTGATATATGGAAAATGGAGGCATAAAAAGAAATATAATTCTGTGTATCAACGCAGATTAGATTAAAAAGCATAAAACAAAATTAGCAAATACTCCTGTGCCGGCCTCTCGCCGAGATTCGGGTACAAATGAGATTAACTCTTGCACTGCCGAGGAGAGTGCAAGCATCTTTAGTGGGGGGGGGGGGGGGGGGGGGTGGGAGGGGATAAGGCAAATCAAATCAGTAAAGCAATGACTGATGCTCGTGATACATGTCCATGGTCTTATTATGTTATTGCATGTTATCTGTTGCTATAGAAAAGTGTGACAATCCAGCTCAGCATAGCCCAGTGGCAGGGGCGTAACTTGAAGCTCCGGGGCCCTCGTGCAAAAAGTGAAATGGGCCCCCCCAGGTACGGTACATTGTGCCACTTACAATGCTGGTATCTCCTTATGTGGCAGGAGGGTTTTGGGACCCCACAGGCTGCAAGGCCTGGTAGCGACTGCTACCTCTGCACCCCCTATAGCTACGCCCCTGCCCAGTGGCAGGCTAGTCAGGCATTGCCCAGTATTCTAGGTCAAAAGCCAAAAGTATCATTAGTTAAAGCATCAGGTCGATGGCTGCAAGCCAAGGTTCTGCACAGAATCTAGGAAGCGGACTGTAGGGCGGTATAATTGTGACCTGGGGTAAATACTTAAAGTGGATATGTCAGGTATCTGAGGGCAGAATGTGATAGAAGAGAGTCTGAGCTCAGGGAAGATTTATACAGTTTTATTCAAAATTTTTATGCAAAAAGTTGTTTTACTGCTGCCAAGATTCATAGAGAAAGCATGTGAGTCCGGCTCCTCCCACCAATCAACAGAGAAAGCCTGTGAGTCCTGCTTCCTCCTCCCACTCATGGACAAAGGTCTGTAACTCCTGTTACTCAACAGCCTCAGAGAAAGCTTGTGAGTCCTGCTTCCTCAACCAACTCAGAGACAAAGCCTGTGAGTCCTGTTTCCCCATCCACTCAGAGACAAAGCCTGTGAGTCCTGCTTCCTCCACCAACTCATAGACAAAGCCTGTGAGTCCTGTTTCCCCATCCACTCATAGACAAAGCCTGTGAGTCCTTCTTCCTCCACCAACTCATAGACAAAGCCTGTGAGTCCTGTTTCCCCATCCACTCATTGAGAAAGCCTGTGAGACCTTTCCCCATCCACTCATAGGGAAAGCCTGTGAGTCCTGCTTCCTCCACCAACTCATAGACAAAGCCTGTGAATCCTGCATTCCTCCACCAACTTATAGTCAAAGCCTGTGAGTCCTTCTTTCTCCACCAACTCATAGACAAAGCCTGAGTCCTGCTTCCCCATCGCTCATATAGAAAGCCTGTGAGTCCTTCTTTCTCCACCAACTCATAGTCAAAGTTTGTGGATCCTGTGTGCTTTTTCAGATATATGAAAAACAGTCAGGTCAAATCTCATATTGGCATCACCAGTAGCCAGTGGTTGGGAATGTCAATTAAGAACTGAAGAGACTGGAGAATGGAAGGGGCACTGTTAGAGATGGACAGGATGAGGCTGGAGACTGGAGGGTCAGGGTTGGTGGAGGGATAGGTAGAGGTAAAGCCTGGAGGTGTGCAGTTGGAGGTGGATTTGGCACAGTTGGAGATGGGCTACGTAGTGTGAGGTTGGAGACTAAATCAATAGGGTTGGGAACTAAAGGAGTAGGATTGGAGGCAGAAGGGAAGGCGGTGGAGGCTAGAGAGGTTGATTTGAGATGGGCTGGAAAGGGCAGAGTTGGAGACTAGAGGGGTACAGTTCGAGAAGGGAGGGGTAGGGTTGGAGAAGGAAGAAGTGGGGTTGGAGCCTGGAGGAGCACAGTTAGAGGTGGACTTCATTAGGTGGAATTGGAGACTAAAGGAGCAGAGTTAGAGAGGGAAAAGGCAGAGATGGAGACCAGAGGAATACATTTGGGGAATGGAGGGGTAGAATTAGGAACTAGAGGAGCAGAGTTGGAAGTGAAAAGGGAGAGGTGGAGACTACAGGGGAACATTTGGGGAATGGAGAGGTAGAGTTGGGAACTAGAGGAGCAGGGTTGGAAGTGAAAAGGGAGAGGTGGAAACTACAGGGGAACATTTCAGGAATTGAGGGGTAGAGTTAGGGCTTTGAGGAGTGCACTTAGAGATGGAAGAGGCACAATTGTAGAAGGGCTCTGTGGGGTAGGGTTAGAGTCCAGAGATACAATATTAGAGATGGAGAAGAGATAGAGCGGGAACAGTTGGAGAAGGGAGGAGTGGGGTTTGAGAAGGAAGAGGAAGGTTGGAGCCCAGAGGGATGCAGTTAGAGATGGACTTCCTTAGGTGGAATTGGAGACTAAAGTAGCAAAGCTGATGGTGGAAGGGACAGAGATGGAGACATGATGAATACATTAGGGGAATGGAGGAGTAAAGTTAGGACTTTGAGGTGTTTATTTGGTGATATAAGCAGCACAATTTTAGAGGCCCTGTGTGGTAGGGTTAGAGACTGGATTAGGAGTATTAGAGAAGGAGAAGAGATAGAGTGGGAGCAGTTGGAGAAGGGAGGAGTAGAGTTTGAGAAGGAAGAGGTAGGGTTGGAGCCCGGAGGGTTGCAGTTAGAGATGGAGTTGCTAGGAATACATTAGGGGAATGAAGGGGTAGAGTTAGAACCTTGAAGAGTTCATTTGGTGATAGAAGCAGCACAATTTTAGATGGGCCCTGTTGGGTAGGGTTAGAGACTGGAGGAGCAGAAGTACAGTTGAAGACTAGAGGGAAGGGTTGGAGATGGAAGAGGTGGGTTTCGAGATGGGAGGGTTAGGTGTGAGGCTGAACAGTCTGACTCTTTCTGATAATGTAATGCCCAGATGACTCTTCATAGCAATTAACATGCTATACAGTGCTCACTGCATTAAACATTTGCCAATTTTGTTGCATTTGACATAACATAAAGGGCATGTCTGCAAGCATTGATAGACACTATATTAACACATGGCATTATAGGGTGATAAAATGACCTCATGGGTTCCTGTAACATTTGTAAGGGTACACACACCTTAAATGGCTTTCCACTCTCCCATTATCAACAGCCAGGCAGCACGTATTGGATACTTGGTCTCAGACCAGGACACCCATGTATAAGTTCAATATCTCTTCCATCCACAAAGAAAAACCTTTTAATTAAACAAAGACCTCAGAAAACCTCCTCGATGTTGCCGAACTGAGAAAGACACAAGACTTGGCCAAGAAATCTCCAGGACCTGGCAAGCCACAATTCAGGGGAACTGCTAAATACAAGCTTTCATGAAAGAATATTTCACAGAGAATGTTATATGCCGCCGCATTGCCGCCATTGATTTCCCTTCTGAATTGGTCATAAAAGCTTCCGGGTGCAGCCGTGTATATATGTTAAGAATTGTATTGTGCTGCTATTGAAGCCAACCTGTGCTTGTAATGAGACCGCGGTCATGCTGCTGAATTATAGGTCTGCCAATGTCTTATCACAGCACCAAAATCAATATTGGCAAAGGTGACATATATAATGTATTTATTTTTCTAACAAAAGTAGATTAGCGGCGCTCCGGCGAAAAAATAAAGCTGATTTCAAAAGATTGTAGATTCCTTGTTGATAGAGAGGCTGCCGAGCAGAATGAGAATGAGCCGGCGCTGGACTTCTTTGGTTTGGGTTGATAAATGGGGGCATTTTAGTACAGCCAAGAATAAAAAAAAAAAATCAACTTTAGTCTGACCTTGAGCAATAACCCCAGATTGTAAGGGTCTGTTCCATCATTTACAGTCAAATTGCAAGGAATAATTGATAAGTAAATTAAATATAAATGAAATTCATCAATTAAAAAAAAAAATCAAATTGAATGGGTAAAAAATCTAATAATAAAACTTATATGGATTTTACATTTTTCCAAACTAGGGGAGACATACAGCGTATATGAATTGAATGCGTTGAAGTTCATTTTCTCCTCTTTATTTCAGTGTATGATGCGCCTGAATGTATGGAAGTGGTTTTTGTGCTTTCATAAATGGCGTCTATAGTTCTCGCCCCTCGCCTGCGTGTTTGGCGCATTATGGAACTTAGACGCATAAGTAATGCCCCAAACATGTATAAAGGCCATAGATAGGCTGGAAATAAAAGTCATTAGAATAGCATGTCAGTGGTAGAAACTATGGCAGTGATCCTGCTTGGTGGACCCTAGGTCCCAGCAATACCTGTGCTGTGCCGTCTCTTGCTGTATGTAGAATAAAGGCTGAGAGCAGCAAAAATACATTTCAAATTTAATGTAGTCAAAATTAAAAAATCTGAACAATATCATCAGTGGTTATTTAATGTAAAACTAGTTTTAGATTCTATTAATTTTAAATCCATTTTATAGGAGATATTTTTATATTTTTGGGATATTATATATTTTTAGATTAATTTTATATGAACATTTTTTATTAATTTAAATAATTACATTTTATACAGTTATAATTATCAGAAATTACTTTTTATTATTGCACTGGTGGAAGGTGGAGAATATTGGACATTTTGCCCTTACAGCAAATCCAGCTCCACTGCGACTCCTCAGGCTCAGGCACATCACATTGACATAGGTCTGCCTGTCCGAGCAGTAATGCGCCTGGTTTTGCCGAACCACATTTATATATGTGTCTAATCTTACGAGTGTGGTGCGACACACCCACAGAACACCCCCAGAACATCCCTTCCTGTTAGGCGCATTCGAAAGTGTCGAGTCTTATGAACAATGCGACTAACACATTCATTAGGTGCATTAGACATCGTAGCCGCTCAGTCAGGTGCATTTTACGCCAGAAAAGGGGTGAAAAACCCGATCATACAGGTCGCCCTAGGTTCCTGCTGTTGGGATTGGTGCCAATGTGATGGGGCAGATTTGCCAATGCCGTCTAATACTTATGAAAAGCGCCGCCGCCTCAACAGTCGTACTTCTCAGTAGGTTAGTGGAGCGTCTGTCAGAACGTATGAATGTTTCTCCCAGCACTTTATTAATATGCTCCGCTGTGAGACCAAAACATGCGGCTAAAAGTGGCTCAAAGAGTGTATGTGGCAAAATTTGTCTCAGCCTCACCGCTATGAAATTGGTCTGGATCGGTACCACATTTTCTCATAACACATCCATAAATGTGGCGCGTCGTACTAATCTGGTGCGGCGCACCCCTGTAGAATTGGTGCATACAAAAGTGTCGGATCTGGCGCAGCATGCACCGCATTTTGGCGTAGGACAGTTCATACATCTGTCAGGGGCTGCGACTGTTTTTTTGGCTCAAAGCACAGCAGAAAATTGGTGCAGTCCCGTTCATACATATCACCTATAGGCTATGTTCACACGGCTTATTTCAGGACATATTTTGGGGTGTTATTGTGCTGCAATGCACCCTGAAATACGTTCTGTAATTACGGTAATCATAGCTCTCATATTACCTGCCGTCTTTCCTGACGCATATTGAACGCGAGGGGAAAGAAGGGACACGTCAATTCTTTCCGGCGTATACGCGTCAGGGAAAATGAATGGAGCTGGCCACCGCTGCACTTTAGAAGAACCCGCTGATCAACACGTTCTTCTAAACACACGGCGTCTTGCAGCATGCACAGGGACGCGCTGCAATAAACTTGGACTAGACCATCTATTTACCATTGTAGTCGAAGTTTACATTTTCTATTGATTGGCTTAGTTCTTTGCTGCTAATTACAGAAAAATGTTGGTGCATATTTTGGTGCACAGCGGTGCACCTTGAACCACACCCTTTGGCCGTTTTGGAGACAGTTTCCATGCACAATTAGCATCCAAAACCGACTCTCATTGTTTTTACTGAGAAAACAGCACTGCAATGCATAGAACGCATTTTTTCCTGCGGTGCTGTTTTTTTTTGTGTGTTTGTTTTTTCCCAGCGCTGAAAAAGATTGGATGTCAAATAATCCAAAAAAAGATCACGGAATCAGCACAGGAAAACATTCATGTAAATATACCCTTGGACTGTGTTCACATTGTAGAACATTCTTTAGTGAAATAAGCACTTTTGTAAGTAGGTTTTTTTGTATTTTTGCACATTTTCTTCATCTATTTTTTGCTGCCTTCATGCAGTTTTTTCAGTACAGGGAAATTTATTATGTCTGATGCTTTATTTTGGACTGTTTATGCAATGCTAATGGTCTTGCACTACCATTTTTTGAGGGGGCAGAATGTGACATATGGTGCACAAAAAGGGCAGCAGTTTACCTAATGCATGCTTATTCCTATTTAATTCAATGGGACCCTATTGTTTTTTAGTGCACATTTTGACATGCAGTCACAAAAAAACATGAATTTTGACCGTAATCCCCAAAAAAGCCTGAATTCCGTGCATCAAAAAAAGTGGAAAAAGATGCACTGTGAACCCAGGATCTTTTGCCCTCTTTACTTGTTGATTGTGAGCCAACTACAAGTTTGAAACGCATAAGCGTGTTCTCACTTATTACGCTATTTTAAAATGTTGTCTACGTAAAATCTTTTTTAATAAAATACCCTGTTTTTATGCCACCAACGCTGGATCACTACAATGTTTGTTGGATACAACCTGATAGTGATCGTGTACATAAGAAAGAAAGAAATATACCAGCTTCCCGTCCAGCGAAGTATATTAAAATCCAGCTTTATTTCGACAACCTTTTAAAATAACCAGTGAAGTATATTAAAATCCAGTGAGTGCTTTATTTCCAAAACATCTTAACGTAATTTATAACTAAGGACAATTGTCTGAAACGCGTCAGCGTGTAATATAACTTTTTTTCTGCCTTGAGATGTAACTATTTATATTTTGGATTATTAAGGCAGACAAACCGCTATATTACACGCTGACGCGTTTCAGACAATTGTCCTTAGATATAGCTATAAGATGTTTTGGAAATAAAGCAATCATTGGATTTTAATATACTTGACTGGAGGGGAAGGTGATACATTTCTTTATTATGCACTTCATGCCTGAGAATTGGCTCAACTCCTCCGTGCCTCCCGCAGCTGTAAATCATTTGGAATCAGGTGAGCTGCTTATTCAGGGCGCTTTCACACAGTGCATTTTTTTGGTGCGTCTTTGATGCGGTTTTTTTTGGATGCGTTTTTGTGCAGAAATGTACAGCATTAATTGCTGTGCCTTTGTGCACAAAAAACGCATCCCAAAAACGCAGCTGCATGTGAAAGCTCCCTTAGCCATTGCTTGTGGTCCTGCGCTCCCATTTTTTTGCACATGCAATTGAAAAAAAAAAAAAAAAAAACAGTGCATTTTGTGCGTCAAAAGCGTACAAACCAACATCAAGTGAACCCAGCCTTATAATACGCAAGTATAAAACTAAACTATATGATAGCAATGGGACTTCCAATGCAGCAACGATCCCCGGTGTCTCTTCCAGGTACCTATTCAAGAGCCTCCGGAATTAAAAAAAAGCAGCTGCACAAGAAACGTATTAATTTCAAAGGGTTTTCTTTTCTCCTCTATGTATTGGTTGCACAATACTGCACTGTTCTGCTCACTATCTCCCGACTCCTTGCTCCCAATAGGCTTTCTTTCCATGCAGCTCATGTAGAAGAATGTCACAGGTGTGCCGGCTGCCTACAAGCTCTAAATAACTAATTATTCTTCTCAGCCAAAGCATGCTGCCCTTATACTTCACAAAGAGCTCTCAACAGCCGAGCTACTGCCAGTACAGATCCGAAGCCTCCAGGAAACCAACATAGGGGCTACATGTATGAACGGGGCCGCGCCAGTTTCCTGACTACTTTGTGACAAAAGCTCTGTCGTATAGATGTATGAACAGTTGTTTGCAGGAGCGTAGCTATAGGGTGTGCAGTGGTGGCAGTTGCTACCGAGTCCTGCAGCCCGAGGGGGCCCAAATGCCCTTCTGCCATGTAAGAATGCACTACATGGCAGCTGGGGGGGGGGCGTTTAACTTTTTGCACTCTGGTCCAGGAGATTCAAGTTATGCCTTTGGTCGTTCGGCCATACCTGGCGTAGTCTGCACCTGACGTGACAAGTTTACGAGGGCGTGTCGCGCCAGAATTGTACGATAGTGGCAAATTTGGGTGCGAAACATACAAATGCACCAGAGTTTGGTGCATAACTGTTGTACAAATCCACACAAAGTTCAATGTTTTACGAGTGAGTCAAATTTTTCTTAGAATGAGACACATGCATAAAGTTCTGTGAGACAGTTTCATACAAACTGGCGCCTTCTACACTAGTGTCGGCGCCAGGTCTCATACATGTTGCCCATACAAACTAAAAAATATCTTATTTCTCTGCAGAAAATAGAAGATTTCAATGTATCAATGCAAAGACTAAATGATACAAATGTAATAAATATGTAACAAAATATCTAAATAAACATAATAACTGACAAAGCAGATGCGTTTTTGATACATTTTTGGATGCGTTTTTTGTGTAAAAATGTACAGCATTAATTGTACCTTTCTGCACAAAGAACACATTCGAAAAACACATCAAGAACGCACCAAAAAAAAAAACCGCACTGTGTGAAAGCACCCTAAGGTGGGAGCCTGGACACTACTGTATATAAAGCTCGCGCCAACTTTTATAAAGAAACTTCACATTAATAGTATCAGATCCCCAAATGAAAGCTACTTTGCAGCGTCTCAGCTAATGTAGCGGTGCAGAATATGGATTGCTATTTAGCATGGGCTAAAAATAACGATAGGAATGTTATAGACTCTTGTTTTTGTGAAGAGATTGAGTGAAGTCACAAGCCATTAGCCCGGTTTTTGCATGAGACAGTTCTTCATTAAAATTTCCGTCAGTTCATGAAATTCTATCAAATTCTATGGTAACTTCCTCCAGATTGATGCTCTTTGTTGGCATAAAGGGATCCACATATATACGAAGTTCCAGCCGCCATCATACAAATTTGACATTGACCTGAATCTATCAGTAACAAGTCTCTGACTCCACTACTAAACCCCAACAATATCTGGCCAAGGGAATCCACAAGGGTCATCGGCCATTGCATTGGACGGGATGCTGCAATCCAAGCCTGAAGCTATGCAGGACCAAGAGTGATGTTGAAAGGTAAGTAAACCCCTTAAAATCCTTAAAGGGGTAGTCTCATCTCAAAGTTTCATAGGATGCATGAATGAAATAATGCTGCTTTGCTCTGTCACTTCCTGGTCAAGCTGTCTGTAATTAGCATATGAGCTCCGTGTATTCAGACTTCTCTGTTTATTAGTCTAGATTAGATAAATTACCTTCTCTGAGGTCCAGAGAAGCTTCTGAGCTAATGTAAACAGCAGAGTAATTACTGTCTTTTGTCTGAAAAATCAGATAACACACAAGCTCTCACACTGCTGGCCGCGACCTGTGTGATGACATCACTCCCTGCTATCAGATAGAACAAGCAGCAGGGGAGAAGGAGTACACAGGTCAGTAACTAGAGAAACCTGAGAGCCCTCAGGAGGTGATAAAATCACTTGTAGCTCCTTAACAAAAAAAGATGAACAAAACAATATATTTGTAAAAGTCTTCATTTAGTATTCCCTACATTTTGAAAGCTAATCTTTCTAGTGAGACAACCCCTTTAAAAACCCTAACCCAAATTCTAGATCCAACATAGGGTCATGCTTAGAGTTGATTTTTGGGGGGATTTGTACCAAATTTGACTCTATTTAGATCATATTGCTTAGATTTGAAATTTAATATTGACCTGTATCTGAAGCACAACACTAATAATGACAATATGAGCACCAAATATTGGACCTATTTAGATGGACAAAAACATATGTTCAAGAACGGGAATCATTCAAATGTCAGATATTTGATATATTGTAACAACTTGACTTTTTATGGATCTTTCTCATGTTCCTTGGTGACAGTGGGAACATAATGGATGAACAGAGGGGTCACTTGTTTGAGGTCTGATCTTTTCGGGTTAGAACTGTCCTCGACAATAAGGAAAGACAAGTGAAGAGCTTCAAAGTCTAGAAACCAAAGGCTTCATTATGTTACAGATTATCAGTATGGCTGAGGCGCTGACACCATGAGAACAATAGATTGTATTCAGAATACATCTGCTACAGCTAGTTTACAGCCGCCAATGGTCATGACTATACATAGTATCATAGCCCGGGATACAGACACAGGGTCATAGGTGAAAGTCAGGGGTCAGATATTGTACCTGTACCTTTACAAGTCTTCAGCTTACACCCTGGAGATAGGTTAACACCTGTACAAATTTGGCATTGACCTCACGGTATCAGATAACTTTATTGTTCCAACACCAGAAAAAACATGGACGTCTTGATTCCTTTTAGATACAGATGGAAATTAATAACCATGAATGTCAATGAATAATGGAGAATTTAATGAAAAGTCACTGATTATTGAGCATATTCATTATAGAGGACAGGTTTATTTGTTTTATTATTTTTTTTTCCTTATTTATTGATTTATTTTTTTCCTTATTTTAATATATGAAATGATGTTTCTATTTTTGGGGGGGATTTGGAATTTATTTAACCCCTTAATGCAAACCTGAATGTCCAAACTGTGCTAAGGGGGTATAGAGCACCATAGACGAAAGGTGTCAACTAATGGATATAGCTTATTTTTCCTGAATGATGAACACTGTGAGGATAAAAAAAATATGGTGGCGTTTTTTTAGTCACCCCACCTCCCAAACATTGGAATAGGAAAGGATCAAAAACGTTGGATACGCTCGAAATTGGTACCAATAAAAAGTAGACCTGACCCAGCAATAAGTGGAATGCCAACAGCTCTGACGGAGGAAACAGAGAAGATGCAGATGCAAAGGAATTTTGTGCAAAAACCTTTTAGAAAAACATAATGAAAACTACATAAGTACGGTATCGCCCAAATCAGACCGACCTGCAGAAAATAGATAACTTGTTATTTACACTCAACATAAAAATAGTGTCGCCATAAATAGGAGACAATTACGGTTTTCTTTTTTTCACATTCCACACCAAATTTTTTTTTTTTTCAGGTTTCCCAGTATATTGTATGGTACTGTTAAAGGGGTTGTCTCACTACATCGATTCATCACATCTCAGTCCTTTTTCTCAGTTTCATTTTTGAATTTACTGGCCTCTACTGGCTACTACTGGCCTGCAGTGAGGAGCTGCTGAGGACACCAGGTCTGTAGCTAAAGCGACCAACGCTGGAAGCCTATTAGGAACGATCGAGCAGGTCTGTAGCTAAGGAGACCAGTGCTGGCAGCCTGTCAGGAGAGATAGAACAGGTCTGTAGCTATAGCAACCAGTGCTGGCAGCCTATCAGGAGAGATCGAGCACGTCTATAGCTATAGTGCTCAGCACTGGCAGCTTATCAGGAGAGATGGAACAGGTCTGTAGCTATAGCAACCAGTGCTGGCAGCCTATCAGGAGCGATCGAGCAGGTCTGTAGCTATAGCGACCAATGCTGGAAGCCTATGAGGAGAGATCAAGCAGGTCTGTAGCTATAGCAACCAGCGCTGGCAGCCTATCAGGAGAGATCTAACAGGTCTGTAGCTATAGTGCTCAGCACTGGTAGCTTATCAGGAGAGATGGAACAGGTCTGTAGCTATAGCAACCAGTGCTGGCAGCCTATCAGGAGCGATCGAGCAGATCTGTAGCTATAGCGACCAATGCTGGAAGCCTATGAGGAGAGATCAAGCAGGTCTGTAGCTATAGCAACCAGCGCTGGCAGCCTATCAGGAGAGATCCAACAGGTCTGTAGCTATAGTGACCTGAGGAGCTGATGCAGCCCATACAAGAGGGGATATCTAGGAATAGGTAGGACACTGTTAATGGACATATATTGCAAAGTGACTTGTTTTTACAAGATCTTTAACATAAAAAGCAGCGATCCCTGTAGTGAGACAACCACTTTAATAGAACCGTTAAAAAGTACATCTCGTCCTACAAATAACAAGTCCTTATAGGTCTATGTAGACGGAAAAAACAAATCATGGCTCATGGAAGGCGAGGAGGAAAAAATGAAAACCAAAACTCCGAAAATAGGTCCTGAAAGAGGTTAATCGGGTCTGTTTGATTCAGTAGCAGCTTCTCCATCCAGTGCGCGACCAGGCTCCATGCGGTTTTTAAGGCTCTATTTATTATTTTCTAGGCCGTGGATATTCTATTTAGGAGAAGATAAATTGAAACTGGAAATATTCCGCCGCTTTTTGATCCAGTAAGTGTGACAATTTAATGATCAAATCTTTGAGAATCTTCACAGAGAATGTATCAAGCAGAACCTCAGTCAGTACTTCAAATCAGCAGCAAAAGGCATCTGAAAAATGACTTGATACATTCAAGAGGAACCGGAATAAAAGAGGGAACGTTCACATTCTAGTTCGCGCAGAGTCTCCATCAGTATTGTTTGCATTAATTAATTATTTGTGTTGGGTTAAACTATGTATTTTTAACCTACAGTAGATCAATCACTGGAGTGAAAAGACATCTGGGGCTGACTCATTCGGGAATGTAAGACAATTTGTGCGGTGACGTAGCGGAGCTTTACATGCTAATTTGTGGCAAAAATATCGACTTCCAGTCTGTGAGGAACAACTGACACAATAAATCAAAGTGAAAAGAGGACGGGGAAACGGAAATGCTGATACGTATGCACCACATGGTACAAGCCGGACCGCTCCCCACTCTCGCCTGTGGAGGGATTGATTGGGGTAATAGGAGTAAATAAGAGCATTGTTGCAAAAGCAATGTTCTAACAATATAAAAACTACAACCCCTAACATGCCCCGACAGTCTGCTCTTATGCTTGGTGATGGATCGCAACACATTTTACCAAGTTGACCGCATTCATAACCTAGAAAGATGAGCTATACATGTTCCAGTCATGACGCTCCAAACTACAACCCCGAACATGCCCGGTCAGCTTTCTAATACACTTGAAGATTAAAGGGAACCTGTCACATAGGTTGTGCCCCCCTTGCTGAGGGCAGCACAAGCCAGTGTCAGACCTGCTGTTCCCAGCGCTGTGTCCCTTATTCTGTAAGATGCTGTAGTTTTAGAGCATTTACCCCTCAAATCTTATTCATGAGCAGGTGTTAGCTCCACCCACCAAAGGCTAGCCCCGCCCACTGACAGTTATTCACATGTTTCTACCTATTCAAAGTAATCGGGTTGTCAGTTGAGGTGGGCGGGGCTAGCCTCCGATTGGCCGGGTTTGAAAAAAACTGACTCTCTGAAGGACTCTTCGAATGACTCTTATGACAGAAAACTGCAGATTTGAGCATTAAAAACACCAAACTACAGCATCTTACAGAATAAGGGGCACAGCGCCGGAAACAGCAGGTTTGACACTAGCTTGTGCTGTCCTCAGCAAGGGGGGCACAACCTATGTGACAGGTTCTCTTTAAGCTCGACACTTCATAGGAAGTCAGCCGTATTCATAAGCTAGGAAGACAGTCCATATACAGTCCCATTGTGACACTCGAAACTGCAATCCCTTACATGCCATGGGCACTTATTCATAAACTCGGAGATGGATCTCAAGGCTTTATGCTAAGATGACCACATTCATAACCTAGGAAGAAAGTCCATACATGGTCCAGTTGTGAACCACCAATAGTGTGAGAGAGCAAGAATATACTAGAAAGCTCAGATACATGGTGTTTACTAATCAAATATCAATAACAAGGTCTCTGAATATCGCTAGTGAACCAAAAATGTCCAGTCAAGTGTTGGTCATCCAATCAACCAAACAATATGTGGCCAAGTGTTGGTTATCCAACCAACCCAACAATATCGAGCTAAGTGTTGGTTATCCAACTAACCGAACATTATCTGGCCAAGTGTTGGTTATTCAACTAACCCAACAATATCTTGCTAAGTGTTGGTTATCCAACTAACCGAACAATATCTGGCCAAGTGTTGGTTATCTAAACAACCCAACAATATCCAGCCAAGTGTTGGTTATCCAACCAACCTAACAATATCCAGCCAAGTGTTGGTAATCCAACCTACCCAACAATATCTGGCAAAGTGTTAATTATCCAACCAACCTAACAATATCCAGCCAAGTGTTGGTTATCCAGCCAACCCAACAGTATCCAGCCAAGTGTTGGTTTTCCAACCAAGCTAACAATATCTGGCCAAGTGTTGGTTATCCAACCAACCTAACAATATCCAGTCAAGTGTTGGTTATTGAACCAACCTAACAACATCCAGCCAAGTGTTGGTTATCCAACCCAATAACGATGACCTGACACACGGTGACATTGAAAGCAAACATACAGTAAAAGCTTCTATTCAATCATCTAAATTAAATACAAAGGCGTGAATTTCATATCTGTGAATCCTTATAATACTATGCAAAAGCAAAAGAGATGGGTCAGTCATAAGATACTGCAATAGGTTTACCAAATTCAAGACAAATTTAGCATTGCTAAATCTGACCAAGTTGCAATGGAAGTCTTTAGGGAACTTCTAACTATCATTTCGATGAGCTTGTTACACAGGCTACCTCCACGATTTCTCATGTTTTTGTCCATCCCTTACTTTGAACATTTTCAACAATACGTTATTGTATATAATCATAGATGTTCAAAGGCTCTACACACATATGACATGAAAAACAACAATATTCTTCATGTGTTCATATGTTAAAATTGCTATCCAGTTTGCAGTTACATCTAGTTTCAGATTTGTTCACATAGGTGATGCTCCTGGTAATACCTGCTGGGTGTGAGCTCTGTGTGTTAGAAGTCTAGAGGTTGCAGTGTGTGCCCTGCTTTGTCTTTACACTTATACACAGCCTGATTGAATCCCCTTTCCCTGCCAATTGAATTGTGTGTGCTCTGCTAACTTTCTACAGTTTGTGTGAGCAGCCCTCTTTTGATGCTTCCCCCCTCTCCATGGTCTGCTCTGCTTTCTCTTTACGCTTGTACTCAGTCTGATTGATTCTCCCCCTCTATACTGTGTGTACTTTGTATACTGTGTGTACTTTGCTTCTTATCTACAGTTTGTGTGAGCTTCCCTTCTTGGATGCTCTCCTCTTTCTCCATGTTTTGAATTGTGTATGCTCTGCTACCTTTCTAGAGCTTGTGTGAGCAGCCCTTTTTATATTCTTCACCCATCTCCATGTTTTGCTCTGCTTTCTCTTTACGCTTGCATGCAGTCTGATTGATTCCCCCCTCTATACTGCCTTGTGTGTGCTTTGCTTCCTAGCTACAGTCTGTGTGAGCTGCCCTTCTTGGATGCTCTCTTCTTTCTCCATGTTTTGATCTGCATTGTACAACCTACTCATTCTCCTTTCTTCTATCTCTAACAATGATTGAATGGGAAGGGAGTGTAGAGAGGTTTTATGAGCAGGAGCTGTCCTTGGATTTGTTTGAGATTCAGCAACACCAGCAGCAAATGAAGAACTTTTAATGTTTTTTATTTAGAGAGTTGCTTAATTTTGCACTGGGTAAGAAGAACAATGCAAAAATGTCAGTGCAAAGGTGCCCATATTCTATAAATATCTGCTTCCAATCTCATGCCCTTAGCTACGGAAGCTATGCGAAAAGAATGTCCTAGACCAAACAATTTCATGGAGATAAATTGAATAAGGCCATAAAATTGCCCTAAAGGCAACTGAATCACTTTTATTCCACCATAGAACATCTGTACAGATAGAGTTGGAAATGTTCTGGAAGAGAATAGCACTGAATGAGGCGGCAACGTTCTGAGTCTAATCTGCAGGAAAAAAAAATGTCCATTACTTGTCGTACCGACCATAAATCTTTCTAGAACAGGAGAATAGAGCACTAGAAAGGAAGGTAATTTCATAATTACATTAGCGGAATAGCAGGATTCACAGGACAGATAAATTATTTGACTGGAGAAGGAGAATTCTTGGCAGAAGCTTCTGTGTCCCTGGCTGGCAGAGCATTACTTTCTCTACCGATTGTCTTTTTGAAGCCTTGCCCAAGCATGCCTAAGTAGGTCCATTTGACAAAAGTACCCAAAACAATTGCTAATTACCCTAAACAACTCAATTCATAAGGCAAGTTTGTCTGGCTGTCATTGAGACGGCTTTATAGAACATGCCAGGAGCGGATTCTCTATCTGGAAGAAAACAATCCTTGCAAATTAGAATGTTGTTATCTGCAGAAGTCGAATAATCTAAATAAGTTGATCAAGGCTCAATATACTAATTACCGATGATTAGGAATATGCAAAATGATGGATGTGGTCAGAAATGAAATACAACAATTGTACGAGACTTGAAGGGAAAGCAGCTACTGATCCAATAGGGGCTGGAGAGTCCGGGCAAAAATGCAAACATATTGGGTAATGAGATTTCCCAAATCAGAGAGGGGTACTTGGAAAATTACTTGGCACAACGGTCACACATCAGTCCCCTGGTAGAGCTGAGAGGGTCACATCCCCATTCCCTTTCAGCCCTGTTTTCTGAGATAGGCTATGTTCACACGGCTTATTTGCGGGGCGTAATTACGCCCCGCAATTACGGCGTGGGGGCAGGGCAGGAGCGGGGTCATGCGCGGGGGGCCGGCACCTCGCCAGCCCATAGACTTTCATTACCAGCGGCGCGTATACGCCGCTGGTAATTCACATGTCACTTATCTACCCCCGCGGCGGATTCGCCAAGCCTAGAGAGGAGACGTGATCCATAGTTCTCTATGAGAACTGTGGATTACCGTAATGACTGGGACGTATTCCAGCCGTAATTTGCGCACTCCGGCGCATAATTACGGACTGAAATATGTTCCATTTTAAGCCGTGTGAACATAGCCATAGAGTCCTGATTGGGGCCAACATCTTGTAGAAGGGCTGAATAGGAGTCAGTTTTAGCTGGAGACGGTAGCTTTCCCCTGGCTCCGAGACTTTGAAATTTTAATCATGTTCTACAGGTGAAGAATGAGCCATTTACAAAGAATTGGGAACTAGATCCGATTCTGAAGTATGGAGAAATAGAAGAGTAGGAATTGGAGTTAAATATTAGGCTTAATGACTTCACAACCCTGTTTTCTAGCTCCAAGGGGTCTAACTTTAGTGTTTCAAACTCTACATTTGTATCCTCTCCTCAACGCTGTTTTCTAGCCCCAAGGATTGAAAGTTACACTTACCAAATCCACATCTCTGATTTGTAGCCTCAAGGGATCGAATGTTAGGCTTACTGACTCTACAGCACTCATTTCTAGCCCCAACGGGTCAAACATTAGGCTGACATGTACAAATTTGACAGCCCTCTTTTCCAACCCCTTGGGTTTAACTTAAGGCTCATCAACTCCACAGCCTTGTTTTGTAGCCCCAAGGGTTAAAAGGTTAGGCTTGCCATGTCAACACCCATGTTTTCTAGACCCAATGGTTAAAGAATAAACAGTAACTCCACAGCCCCAAGGGTTAAAGGATAGACATATTAACTCCACAGCCATGTTTTCTAGCCCCAAGGGTTAAAGGATAGACAGTAACTCCCCAGCCCCAAGGGTTAAAGGATAGACATATTAACTCAACAGCCTTGTCTTCTAACCCCAAGAGTTAAAGAATAGGCATATTAACTCCACAGCCATGTTTTCCAACCCGAAGGGTTGAACTTTAGGCTAAATGACTCCACAGCACTGAGTTGTGCCCTCAATGGTTAAATTCTAGGCTTACTGAGTCCACTGCCCTTTTTTTCCAGCCCAAAGGTTGAACTTTAGGCCTATCGACTGCACAGCACTGATTTCTAGCCCCAAGTGGTCAAACATTAGGCTTACAGTACCAACTCCACAGCCTTGCTTCCTAACCCGAAGGGTTGAACATTAAGCTTACCAACTCCACAGCCCTGTCTTATACCCTTATGGTTGCTACTTTATAGACTAATTGTTGGGTGACTTTTGTACTGTGATCATGTATATTAAGGTTTCAATGAAAGGAGAATCTGGCCCAGTGATAGGTCTCCTTCAGATGCCCTTGTACTCTATACACACAACATATTGGAGGCTAAACCTGTATACACATTGCTAAAGCTGACCATACGTTCTTAGGTTCAAAAACTCTCAACTCGGAAATTAATAAAAATAAAACCGAAATCCAAATAGACTCCAATGTCATCTCTCCAAGTCGATGTCCAGTGATGTCTTATTTTCTCAACACTTTGGATACAGTTTCACATAAGTCATCGGCTGCTGACAATCTACCACTTCTTGTATATTCCATGTGTATGTAGGTATTCCATCTGAGTATGAGTGGGTGAACATTCCCCATAGTCCTTCATTATAGATAAGGCTGTCCTGACATGAACTGGTTACGGGCACGAACGTTCGTTATGAAGATGTGAACATCGTAATAAATGTATGAACTTCAGTGTCAAAACAATCGATTTACACAGCAGACTGTAGTTAGCGCTTGTGTTGTCTACAAGACCTGTACATAGCAGGGAGTCAATGCGTGGCCTTAATATCACAGGTTACTGGCTTCTTGACGCAGTTTACAAGAGAATAACAAAGTCTCCTAATCCATTTCTGGACTATCCAATGCAGAGCCCTTTTCCATGTAACCTATGTCCCCTACCGGATGAGTCACTTAACCCTATGAATATCAACCCTATGAATATCAATTTAACCCTATGAATATCAATGAGA
Organism: Phyllomedusa bahiana; assembly: GCA_025379985.1. NCBI lineage: Eukaryota > Metazoa > Chordata > Amphibia > Anura > Hylidae > Phyllomedusa > Phyllomedusa bahiana. The sequence goes on from JAODAL010000425.1 coordinate 152,048, forward strand.
ATAGAAGCTTGTTAGGATATCAACATCAGCCACAGATGTATCGACCAATTAGGGTTAAAAATCTAAATTTTCTAAGTATCAATTATTCTTGCTTCCTTTAACGTTCTAGGCTTATTTCTAGATAAGAATTTGTCTTAGACTTTGTTCACATCTGCATCTAGGACTGCAGTCATAACACAAGTCATATTGCTGTGCCAGGTCTATCATACGATGGATCCTAATGGTAAAAGATGGACTTTGTAGACTTATTATGGAGTCTGTTGGGGTTTTGATGGCAGGAAGAGCATTGCCATCAAATATGATGCAACTTTCAATGGATGCTCTGAATTAAGCCAAAGGCAGTGTGAACATAGCCATAGATGTAGCTACAGTCACCTTGGATTGTTCCTGTTTAGTTTTAGTTTTGTTGCCTTGGGCTCATTATAGGTAGTAATTGTAAGAGGTTAGCATATATTTATTACATTGTAAACCTTGGGGGCCAAAATCCAAGTATTAATGAATAGATTTTTGTTAAACAACCTAAAAAATGACCTTAGAGGTGAGCGGTCTCCACCAGAGTCAGCTACAAATTGGACGACCTCTGGTGGACTTACCAGTTTCTGTTAATAAAGACATTAAATTCAGGCTCAGACTGGCCGACAGGGGAGCAAGAGAATCCCAAGTGGGTCTAAGAATATGGTGGGCCTCTGGGTTTTGCAGGCCTGGGGCTTATTTTTAGAGAGAAAAGGCGAGAAAGAGACGTAGAGATCAAGAGTCAAATACAGTGTGTGCAGTCATATACAGTAGCACAGTAGCTGTAGAATGGGCCCAAGAATCATCTCCACTGGTGGGGCCATGGATTAACTCTACTGGTGGGCCCCAAGGATCAACTCCACTCGTGGGCACCAAGGATCAACTCCACTGGTGACACCCAAGAATCAACTTCACTGGTGGGCCCCATGGATCAATTCCACTGTTGGGCACAAAGGATCAACACCACCAGTGGGCCCCAAGAATCAACTCCACTGGTGGACCCAACAATCAACTCAACTGGTGGGCCCCGAGAATAAACTCCACTGGTGGACCCAACAATCAACTCAACTGGTGAGCCCTGAGAATCACCAGTGTCTTTTGGTAGACTAGTCTCTCTCCTGCTTCTCTCTGGCATGATGTAAACATGCTAGCTTGCATCTTTATTGATATTGATGTGATTGTCTGTGGTTGAAACCAACCAACATGTAGAACATTAGATTTAAAAAGATAAGAAAAACTTTGTGATCAACAGCCAAATTGAACTTTTATTACCTATGTTTAAAGTGAACCTGTCACTTTGAACATAAAATTTGACCTGTCACAAATTTGTGGGAAAAGATTCAGTATAACTTGAATTATATTCATTTATATCGCTGCTCGTTCTGGACCAGAGTCCAGTGGATGGTCCTACTCAACGATTGACAGCTACCTTCAAATGCATGCTCATACAGGGAAAGGGTAAGGGTAAGACCTGCCAGTGGACTTTTAAGTTAGAATGTGCAGAGTTATAAATGAATATAATACAAGTTATACTGAGAACTTATGAACAAAACTACATATCAATATGCTACTTTTTTTCTGCTCCATAACAGAAACCTGGTTCAATGTGAAAGGCTCACTTTAAGAAATAGCTTCTTTTTTTTTGCAAAATTATTCTGTTAAAATATCATAGAATAATTTCTTTAAGAAGAACAGTAGTATTTCTTATAAAGACAGTCTGAAAATGGTTCCTCCACCCATCTGGCTTGCTCAGGTGCCCTCTATATCATGATATCATTGAGGCTGGCACTTGACTTTGATCCAAGGCTTTATACCAGTCTAATGGAAGTAGCACCTCAAATGGGGCATTCAACACAAAGGTCAGCAGTCAAGGTCCCATGGAAAATAGTGTCCGACTGAAATGTCTAGCACCTGTGTCCGACTGAAATGCCTAGGACCCAATAGAGGAAATGGTTCTGAAAGCCCACCCTACATACAGCACATGTGCTTGTCCACTTTTAAGAATTTTTTGTAAATCTGCTTTAAAGTAATCAATACACTAGCAGGACTTAATAGGTTTATTGGTGAATGGCTTCAGATGAGGTTGTCTTCTGCTAGATCTTAGGGATAGAGCTTGGGCCCCTCGTTGGATCTTCTGGTGTCATGGTGGGTAGGGCCAGGATGACAGGTAGGTGAAAGCAGGGCCGGGACGGTGGGTAGGCGAAGGTAGGCGACCGCCTAGGGCTCTGCATCATCCCAGGCAGGAATAGGGCGCAAGGAGGTATGGAAGGGGCTGAATTTTACATTGGGAGAGGAGAGGTTGGGGCGCAACATGCTGTATTTGCCTAGGGCACCAGAATACCTTGTCCCAGGCTTGGGCGGAGGTAGGCAACTGCCTAAGGCAACACTTCATCCCAGGCAGGAAGGTGGCGCAAGGAGCAAGGAGTCATGGAGTGGGCTGAATTTTCCATTGGGGGCAATGTGCACCAGAATACTTTGCCCCATTCCTGGTGGTGGGCCAATCCGAGCTTGATGAGAAAAGTCGGAAAGTCATCTTTATAGGATCCTCTGAGGTTACACAAAGACTTTTCCCAATATTTGAAACTTTTAACAAATTGAGTAAGCTGCAGTCCACAGGAGCACATTGAATTTAATGCAACTTTGTTTGCCCCTGTGGACTGCAGCTGTCACTTGTTGGCTGAAATGTGACAAAATTTGCTACAAAAATTCTGTGTGTGACATTCGCCTTATTCTGTAAGCCACTTTTGACGTGCTTATTCATAAGTACATGAAATAAATCAATTAGTGAGAAGGAATCAAAGTAATAAAGCCTCAGTAGTAATGAAAGAGTAGCAGAATTATAATGTATTAAAGCGAGCCGAGAGATGTTAATGCCAACATAGACTGCAAAGGAAAAAAACACACAACAGGACAACAGAAGTTCTTAATTATCCTAATTAACCCGCTCTATAAAACAGATTTGTGATGCTGTCATGACAACATGGATGGCTAACTTGCTAAAGCATTCCTTTCACCGTCCATTCAGATAAATCTCTGTTAATTATCACTATCACATTCCTGACTTGTGTTATAATAATTAGTGTTACTGCTCCGAAGGTCACACTAAACACTTTATGACTGATAGAACGGACTTTTTTTCTTTTCCCTAGCAATGATTAATTCCAAATGACCAAGGAGATACTTTGTATCTGCCGGAGGAAGGACAAGATGGAAGATTTGTGTAGACTACTCTGTGATCCCAACGTAAAGACGGAGAGAAGAGGGAGATGATTCCCATGAAATGAGTTTCACAATGGTCCAATTAAAACCAAGAAGCGTGACAGCTGTTCGGAAATTTTCAAAGAGCCGGGGTTAGGGGTGGGAGAAGGATCCGCATATCAAGAGGAGGCCCTGTCAAGTATTTATGAAATGGCTCCGGCAAAATGAAGAAAAATCAAACTAAGGTAACGAGAGAAAAAAGGAAAAGATAAGGCTTTGATTATCTGTTATGACTTAAGCGGAATTAAAAAAAAAAGTTTCAAACTTCAATCAATAATTTATTCTCCTAGTGGGAAAATATCTAATGCGGAAGACAAGAATTTCTCAGAGATCACTAAAGTAAGACCACAGTTTTGGTTGTAGCTTTTTTTAATGGTTTCTGTAACTATACTGGTTGATTTAATAGAAAGTCTTGAGTCTTCTAAATGCAATAACCCAATGCATTGGTCAAGGCTAGTCTTCCAAAGAGTTAGCTCTCCCCCAATATAATAGAGACTTGTTAAGTTACAAAATTATTTCTTTATGTATAATAAAGACTTGAAGTCTTCTTTTAAAAGTCATTGAGGCTCAACAGACGTTGTCCTACTGTAGGATCACCATAGCGCTCAAGCATGAATGGCTCTCAGCCATCTTGATGCTGGTTGGAGAAATCCAATACTGAAAACACCAGTTTGTTGAGAGGTTTGGTTGTAGTTTTTTATGGTTTCTGTGAACTTCTTCGTTGATTCAATAAAACATCTTGAGTTTTCAAGATGCAATAACCCAATACATTGGTCACGGCTAGTCTTTGAAAGACTTAGCTTGCCCCTCCCATCTAAATAGAAGAGATTATTGCAAGGTCAGTTTCCAGATTATTCTTTGCCCAAAGGCCATTTTATTTTAGGTCTTCTTCTGTAAGTCATTGAGACGCAAATAGAAGATGGGCTATTGTGGGATTACCATAGCTCTTAAGGATAAATAACTCCTGGCCAATGTGATACTGAGCATGAAAAGTTTAGACTAGGGAACTGCATTGGTTAAGGCTAGTCTTTGAAAGAATTAGCTTAACCCAATGTAGTGGAGATTTTAGGCTGATTTGGTTACCAGTTTATTCCTTGCCCAATTTCAATTTTAAGTCTTCTTCTGCACGTCATTATGACACATCAGAAGATGAGCTACTGTACTGATATCATAGCTCTCAAGGATGAATGGCTCCCAGCCAATCTGATACAATTCATAAAAATTCAGGGACTTACAACATTGAGAAGACCAGTTCTTTGATAGTTTTTGTTGTAGTTTTTTTTATTGGTATCTTGAGCCTTCAAGATGCATTTCCCCAATTGGGTCTTGAGGACTAGGGGGCTTGTACTGGAAAGACTTAGATCTCTCCAATATAACGGAGAGTGCAGGTTGGTTCAGTTATCATATTATTACTTGCCCAAAGGCCATTCCATTTTAAATCTTCTTCTTCAAGAGACATCAGAAGATGAGCTACTATAGACTATCATAGCTTTTATGGATAAATTGCTCCTAGTCTCTATGACGCTGGTAGGAGACGTCCATAACTGGGGACTTCTAACATTGAGAGACCAGTTCATTGCACAATCCATGAAGCTCCATGAATCTCAAGAACTTATGTATATCAGAACCTAAGCAGAACCAAAGAGCTTCCTATGTGTTATTAAAGATGGTGGCTTCTTTATGAAAACCCCAGTCTTTGGACATGCATGGTTGGTTGGCATAGATAGGACTTCCAACACCAATCCATGAAGCTCAGTGAACCTGAACTACTTCTGTATTTCACAATCCTAGCAGCATCAAGTGTATTATGGACATCTATAACTGGTGGGCATAGATAGGACTTGAGAAGACCAGTTCATTGTATGATCTATGAAGCTTCAAAAAAATACATTAGCAGCACTGACGGGCACCTAATGTGTTACCAAGGATAGTGGCTCCCGGTCTATGGACCTGCATGATTGGTTGGCATAGATAGGACTTCCAACACCAATCCATGATGCTCAGCAAACCTGAACTACTTCTGTATTTCACAATCATATCAGCACCAAAGGGCTTATAGTGTATTATCAAGTATGGTGGCTCCTTTGTTTTTGGAATTGGTTGAATCCCCAGTTTTTGGACATCTATAATTGGTGAGCATAGATAGGACTTTGAGCATTGAGAAGACCAGTTCATTGTATGATCAATGAAGCTTCCAAAAAAGACATTAACAGCATTGACGGGTAACTATGTGTTACCAAAGATAGTGTCTCCCTTGTTTTTGGAATAATGGAAGCACCAGTCTTTTGACATCTATAATAAGTGGGCAGAAATAGGACTTTGAACATTGAGAATACCAGTTCATTGTATGATCTATGAAGCTTCAAAAAAAATACATTAGCAGCACAGAAGGGCACCTAGCGTATTACCAAGGATAGTGGCTCTCTTGTTTTTGGAAAAAATGGAAGCCCCAGTATATGGACATCTATAATTGGTGGTCATATATAGGACTTTGAACATTGAGAAGGCCAGTTCATTGTATGAAGCTTCAAGAAAAACCTTAGCAGCACTGACGGCACCTCATGTGTTACCAAGGATAGTGGCTCTCTTGTTTTTGGAATAATGTAAGCACCAGTCTATGGACATTTATAATTGGTGGTCATAAATAGGACTTTGAACATTGAGAAGACCAATTAATTGTATGATCCATGAAGCTTCAAGAAAAACCTCAGCAGGTCACCTAACGTATTACCAAGTTTAGCGGCTCTCTTGTTTTTGGAATAATGGAAGCACCAGTCTATGGACATTTATAATTGGTGGGCATAGATAGGACTTTGAACATTGAGAAGACCAGTTCATTGTATGATCTATGAAGCTTAAAAATATATATTAGCAGCATTGACGGGCACCTAATGTATTACCAGGGATAGTGGCTCCCTAGTCTTTGGAACAATGGAAGCCCCAGTCTATGGACATCTATAATTGGTGGGCATAAATAGGACTTTGAACATTGAGAAGACCAGTTAATTGCATGATCCATAAAGCTTCAAGAAAAACCTTAGCAGCACTGACGGGCACCTAACGTATTACCAAGGATAGTGGCTCCCTAGTCTTTGGAACAATGGAAGCCCCAGTCTATGGACATCTATAAATTGGTGGGCATAGATAGGACTTTGAACATTGAGAAGACCAGTTAATTGCATGATCCATAAAGCTTCAAGAAAAACCTTAGCAGCACTGACGGGCACCTAATGTATTACCAAGGATAGTGGCTCCCTTGTTTTTGGAACAATGGAAGCCCCAGTCTATGGACATCTATAATTGGTGGGCATAGATAGGACTTTGAACATTGAGAAGACCAGTTCATTGTATGATCCATGAATCTTCAAGATAAACCTTAGCAGCACTGATGGGCACCTAATGTGTTACCAACAGTAGTGGCTTCCTTGTTTTTGGAAGAATGGAAGCCCCAGTCTATGGACATGCATGGGTGGTGGGTGAAGCTAGTACCAGAGCTGTTTTTGCAGGGAACACATAACCCCTTCCTCCTGCCTTTGACTGTAAGGTCTAAGCAATAAATGAGTGACCAATTCTAACAACTGAGATGAAAGCAAATCTAAGGGGACAGAATTGTGAACTCTGAAGACTAAAATCCTTGTTTCTGTGTTGTCACCCTCTTCAGAAGGAAACTCACTAATTATATATATATATATTTTTACATTTTAGGAACCGGCGCGTTCAGTAACATGCGGCACCGAGGAAGGCAATAATCTGCCCAACTAATGTATGTAATTTAAGTCTACATAAAGCCCCATTCAACTCACCCGGGTTTGGATGTAAAAAGGAAAATGCAATGAGTTCTCACAGGACAAATGTAACAAGTAACCCACTACGTTGTGATGTGATTACATGACTATTAAATTTCTTCCTGAAAGGAAACTCAATACCGCGCAGGTATAAAAGGGGAACGTAACATCTTGCAGCTCGCTCCGCAGACCAGGAAAATGGACGAGGCTCCGGTGCGGAGAGATTAATTCTGTTCTGAATGGGCTGATAACGAATAGTCTCTGGTCTCTCTGGTAATATAATATGTTTGGATACAAAATAAGAATCAAATACAATGAACTCGGGGAGCGCTCTAATTACATTTGCTCGATTACTCAATGAGCGCTAATGAAAAAGGGGGCAGAACGCTGCGGCTGGAAATTAAGTGGTTAAGAAATGGTTCAGTAATTCCAACAATGTAGGAGATGGGGACCAGAGCCGGAGGGGCAGCAGCATTCGTTTCATCTAGTTATATAGCGCTGACATATTCTGCAGTGTTGTACAGAGATTGACATCTCTTGCACTAGTCCTTATCCTCTTATGGAGGTTTTTGGAGGGTGGGAAAGGGAGGAGATTATTTGAACCCAGAACCTCAGTTCTACTGGGCAACGCTATTAACCACTGAGCCACCAGGATGGTCCCCGTCCATAGTTTTTGAATATGAGGCGCGGACAAACAACTGAATCTTGGCACCAACAAGACCTATTGCATACAAAAGATAGGAACAGTAGACAGTGTGGCCGCGAAGCAAGTCTGTGCTGAGGCCAATAGCCCCATCCTCGATGCCTCCACCAATGGCTGCAAAAGATGTCGGCAAACTCAATGTATTCCACATATTCCTACCCTTATTGTATATGTGATACACTTACTCCAGGTTATATACAATCCAGGTTATATCCAGTGTATTAAATACTTAGCCAGAGGATTCTGAACTCACTCTGTGTATTTGTTACCTATCCGGTGTATTATATACTTAATCAGCATATTATATACCTAGCCAGTGTATTATATAACTATCCTAAGTATTATATACCTATTCTGTGTCATGTATCATATACCTTTTCTCAGCATTATATACTTTAGTGTGTTATAGAATGGTTCTGTATCTGATATACTCAGTGGGTGAACCGTATACCTATATATCTATCCTGTGTATTACATACCTTTCCTCAGTATTTTAGGGCCTCATGAATAAAAACTGTCGAGGTCTAAGACTTTCTTTGTTGCCCACAGCAACCAATCAGAGCCCATAGCGACAAATCAGAGCCCATGGCAACCAATCAGAGCCCATAGAAACCAATCAGAGCTCATAGCAACCAATCAGAGCCCATAGAAACCAATCAGAGCTCATAGCAACCAATCAGAGTCCAAAGCAACTAATCAGAGCTCATAGCGACCAATCAGTGCCCATAGCAACCAATCAGAGCTCATAGCAAACAATCAGAGCCCATAACAACCAATCAGAGCCCATAGAAACCAATCAGAGCTCTTAGTAACCAATCAGAGTCCATAGCAATTAATCAGAGCTCATAGCATCCAATCAGAGCTCATAGTAACCAATCAGAGTCCAAAGCAACTAATCAGAGCTCATAGCAACCAATCAGAGCTCATAGCAACCAATCAGAGGCCATAGCAACCAATCAGAACCCATATAACCAATCAGAGCTCATAGTAACCAGAGTCCAAAGCTAATAATCAGAGCCCATAGCAACCAATCAGAGCTCATAGTGACCAATCAGAACCCATAGCAACCAATCATAGCCCACAACAAGCAATCAGAGCCCATAGCAATCAATCAGAGCCCATAGCAACCAATCAGAGCCCATAACAACCAATCAGAGCCCATAGCAACCAATCAGAGCTTATAGCAACCAATCAGAGCTCATAGTGACCAATCAGAACCCATAGCAACTAATCAGGGCCCATAGCAACCAATCAGAGCCCATAGCAACCAATCAGAGCTCATAGCAACCAATCAGGGCCCATAGCAACCAATCAGAGCGCCCCTTTCATTCATATAGTGCTCTGGAAAAAAATGAGAGGGGCGCTCTGATTGGTTGCTATGGGCAACAAAGAAAGTCTTAGACCAAGACAGTTTTCATACATGTGGCCCCAGTTTTTTGGGCAGAAAACTGGTGCATTCCCGTTCATACGTGTCGCCCTAAATATATAGTGCACAGGATAGGTCTGTAATAAATGTGGTGCGTCGTACAAATCCGGCATTACACGGCCCCGGTACAATCGGTGCATACAGAAGGTCGATTGCAGCGTGCACCGGATTTTGTCGTAAGACTTCTCATACATAAAAACTGCTGCAGTCCAGCTGATACGTGTCGTCCTCTGTATCCATCCTGAGATGCACATATGGGAGGCAGCCTTGTTCTGAAGGCTACATTAAAATTAAGGGTGACATCTATCAATTCGCATGCGGTATTTGTTTGGTGTATATTGTGCCAGAAAACTTCTGACAAAACTACTGGTCTATAGATGGCACGACACATTTTAAAGCCCCAAAGTTTGATACACATCTGCCATGCAAAGCTCGGCACATAACATTGTCACTCATGCTGTCATAGTATACACTCCTCTATATCTATTTAGAGGAGAGGAGATAAAAAATTGGCGCCTGTGAATTCATAGAAGTCGCCCTAAGTTATGAAAAACCAACATGAAATTTTGAACCCAATCTGGACTCCTTCCTGTCTCCTCCTGGACTCCCTGATTAGCTGCTATTTCAGGGTCAAGTCTTGCTTGGCCATTCATATGATATGAAATATTACACAGCTTCCAATCATTCTCAATGCAGAGCGGTGATGCATTGGTGAGTAAGGTTTTCCAGAGGAGATAACAGAGAGGTTTCCTGAGTGGGGCCCTGTCTATGACATCGATGCGCCCTCATGGGGCGAGACGACCCTTCTAAATTGAAAACTACAAAGAATATAGGGTGCAGAGGTAACAGTCGCTACCGGGCCCTGCAGCCTGAGGGAGCCCATAAGCCCTTCTGCTACATAAGGAGATACAGCATTGTAAGGGCATGTTCACACGGCTTATTTTGACGTAGATTTGGACGAGGTTTTCCCAAAACCTCGCCTGAAACACGCTTCTTCAGAAGAGGTTTAAGAGGCGTTTCTTGGCGAGGTTTTGGATGAGGATTTCAATGAGGTTTTCACCCATACAAATTAATAGCTAGGACGGAAACCGTGCTGAAAATGCGCCTAAAACACGCTTCAAGAATTGACATGACACTTTATTCCAAAGAAGCGTGTAAAAATCTTGGGCCACATGTATGAAGCTCGCCGGGTCGGGGCGCACCTTTCCGCCAGTTTTCCGGCGGAATCTGCGCCTGATTTATGTCGGGGCCGGGGCGCGCTCATACATAGCATGTAAAGTCCGCCGCGCCTCGCCTGTGTTTTAGGCGCAGTGCGGGTCCGAGGCGCAGTGCGGGGCTGCGCCTATGATTCGCCGTCCGAGGCGGTGCACTCATACATGCGGGGAAAAGTTCCCTGCGCCTCGCCAGTGTGTGTGGGGCACAGTGCGGGGACATGGGCGCAGTGCGGGACTTAGGCGCCGTGCGGGGCTGCGCCGAAAAACAGTTCCGATGCGAGACAGGCTGGAGCGGCGAGAAATCATTCCAGATGTCGGTGCGGAGTATGAATCAAAAATCGCCTTTATAAAGGCGGAAAACATTCTCAGGAAAAGAGCTGAAACCTCTAAAATAAAAAATACATAACACAAAATCACTTTCCAAATATCCTAATTCAAGAATTAGGATATTGGAAATTGCCGGGAAATACAGTAATTCAAATTCAGAAAGCTATTCTCATTGGTCGGCATAAACCGGCCAATCAGAATAGGAGCGACAGTGAACCATTAAAACCTATGGGGAAGTTTAGACCAATCAGAATCCATGGCGGGATAGTTCAAAATACAGTAAAAATGCTGAAAAGAGCTGATTGGTTAAGCTACCGGGACTTGGCTAGCTCAGCCAATCAGAATAGGAGCGACAGAGACCCATTCTAGTCTATGGAGAAGTTTAGACCAATCAGAATCCACGGCGGGATAATTCAAAATAGGTTTTAATGGTTCACTGTCGCTCCTATTCTGATTGGCTGGTTTATGCCGACCAATGAGAATAGGTTTCAGAATTTGAATTACTGTTTTTCCCGGCAATTTCCAATATCCTAATTCTTGATATTGCGCCGGTCTAGAGTTTAGGAAAGTGGTTTTTTTATGTATGTTTATTTTTTACGTTCAGCTCTTTTCTGACACTGTTTTCCGCCTTTATAAAGGCGATTTTTTCAGAATTATACTCCTGCTGCACGGAGCGGAGCACCGAGATTTCTGGCACAATCTTCTATCTGCTTCCTCGAAAGTTCCGATCCTGTTTTCCACTTCGCCTCTGTCGGAGGATTTAAACCAAAAAAAAACAGGTCTGCCTGTCGGAGCTGCCGAGCGCTGCACTGCGCCTTGCTTTGCCGACTCGCCATCGTACATGCCTCGGAGTTTTCGAGCGTGCCACGTCCCGCCCCGGAACGCCTACCCCGCGCCTACACCGCGCCCATTGCCCGCCCCTTCATGCGGGGCGCAGCTGAAAGTGGCGAACTCTGCGCCTAACATCACATCCCTGCGTCCGACAGCGGGATTCGGGCTGGGAGGCGCAGAATACGCCAGAAAACGGGCGAAAAGCCCGATCATACATGTGGCCCCTTGTGTGTAAACTACAACGAGGTTTTACATAGGAATCAATGAAATGAACTGGGGGCATTTTGGAAACATTTTGGATGAGGTTTTGGGGGCGAGGAACCGCTCCGAAAACCTCGTCCAAAAATGCCGTGTGAACAAGCCCTTAGAGGCGTTTCTCGGCGCGGTTTTGGATGACGTTTTGGATGAGGTTTTGCATGAGGATTTCAATGAAGTTTTCACCCATACAAATTAAAAGCTAGGACAGAAACCGCGCTGAAAATGCGGCAAAACCGCACCAAAAACCACTACGAAGAACGCGCATAAAATACGCATAAAACACGCTTCAAGAATTGACATGACACTTTTTTTTCTGTTTCCCCAAAGAAGCGTGTAAAAAACCTGTCGTGGTAAATACAATGAGGTTTTAAATGGGAATAAATTTAATTAAAGGGGGGGGGCGTTTTGGGGAAAACATTTTGGACGAGGTTTTGGGCGAGGAAACGCTCCGAAAACCTCGTCCAAAACCTCGTCCAAAACCGCCGTGTGAACATGGCCTTAGAGGCGTTTCTCGGCGCGGTTTTGGGCGAGGTTATGGATGAGGTTTTGTATGAGGATTTCAATGAAGTTTTCACCCATACAAATTAATAGCTAGGATAGAAACCACGCTGAAAATGCGCCAAAACCACACCAAAAACCACAATGAAAAACGCACCTAAAATGCGCCTAAAACACTCTTCAGGAGTTTACATGACACTTCTATTTCAGCGCTTCCAAAGAAGCGTGTAAAAACCTCGTTGTGTGTGAACTACGAGGTTTTACATAGGAATCAATTAAATGAACTGGGGGCGCTTTGGAAACACTTTGGATGAGGTTTTGGGGGCGAGGAACTGCTCCGAAAACCTCGTCAAAAAATGCGGTGTGAACAAGCCCTTAGAGGCGTTTCTCGGCACGGTTTTGGATGACGTTTTGGATGAGGATTTCAATAAAGTTTTCACCCATACAAATTATTAGCTAGGACAGAAACCGCGCTGAAAATGCGCCAAAACCACACCAAAAACCACGATGAAAAGCGCACCAAAAAAAAGCCCTAAAACGCTTCACAAATTACATACATTTGTTTTTCAGTGTTTCCCAAAGAAGCGTGTAAAACCCTCGTCAGTGTGAATACAACGGGGGTTTTAAACATAGGAAAAATTAAATAACGGGGGGCGTTTTGAAAAAATTTGGGGGACGGGGTTTTGGGCGAGGAAACGCCCCGAAAACCTCGTCCAAAAACCCTCGAAAAAAATAAGCCCGTGTGAAATGGCCAAGCGCACTTTGGGACTGGGGGGCCCGTTTTACTTTTTGCACTAGGGCCCTGGAGCTTCAAGTCACGCCTCTGACACCAGCATTGTAAGCGGCACATGGCAGCTGGGGGGCCCATTTTACTTTTTGCACTAGGGCCCCGGGGGCTTTAAGTTTTTGTTCCTTGGGGGCACCACATTGTAACGGGAAAAATGGAGCGGGGGCCCGTTTTACTTTTTGCACTAGGGCCCCGGAGCTTCGAGTTTTATCTCTGACACCAGCATTGTAAAAGGCTGGGGGGCCCATTTTTAACTTTTTGCATAGGGGCCCCGGAGCTTCCAATTTCTCTTTACACCAGCATTGTAAACGGGAATGCACGGGGGGACCCATTTTACTTTTGGCACTAGGGCCCCAGAGCTTCAGGTTAAGTCTCTAATAATCAGTCCTCGGCTTCCTCTCCGTCTTGCACACAGGTAACATATCTCGCCGGCGGCGGCGGCGCAGCCACAAGCCCTAACCTGCTCCCCCGCAGGAATCCACCATCCTCCAATTTGTAAACAATCACTTTGTTGTTGAAGAAGAAAAGCCGATGAAACCGAGGACGTCATAGAGGAAGAAATCCCATGTAAAGCCCATATCGGCCCATAACTGTCAGCCCCACCATTGTCTCCTGCACAGAAGCCGCGCACTCATCAATGACTTCAAATGCCTCATTGAAAGAGGGGCTTGTGCTCGCAGGAACTTTGATGTGGTTTTAACTCCACAAAAAAAAAAAAAATGGGACTTAAAAACACAGCGTCATTCAAAGGGACAATATTAATAATTACCCGCGTCAGTGGGATCACAGGCCCCATGAGAAACATCACTGGCGCATTTCACACAGCAAACACCCCCCCCAACAACGTTTTCCATTAAAAGGGTTTTTTCTTCTCAAACCCTCGGTTTTCGGTTCTCAGGGACGACTTTTTTTATTATCTTTTCGCGGAGCACAACGTCTCTTTAATTTCGCAACAAACACATCTGCTAAATGGCTTTTTATGTCCTAATCTACAGGAGTTGACCACTTCGCTGCACTCAGCCTCCGCTGCTGCAAGTCACTGGGGTCGACTCCTGATGTCACCCAATAGCAATGGCTGATCTGCAATGTGCAGGCTCAGTTCTTACTGTGCACAGACCCCATCAAGGTCTACAGGGAGGAAACTTTCTATAATGCAAGCTGCTTCCGTCTGTCATAGCGGTGGGTGGGGGAGCACGGATAACAGATACTGTGGTTCATTCCACCAATCAATGATGACCAAAAATTTCAGAGAAGTTTGGTTAAAAGGGGGGTTTTCTCCTGCATTGATTCATCTCACCTCAGTCCTGATTTCTTGGTTTCACTTTGAATTCAGGAACTGTTTATGGTAACCCAGGCTGCATGAAAGTCAGGTCTGAGCTAACAACCAGTGCTGGCAGCCTATCATGAGGATTGAACAGGTTATGTAGCTAACAACCACGCTTGACCCTTTTAAGGGAGACAAAAGGGCTGTAGCTTAGCAACCAGTGCTTGGGAGCCTATCATGAGAGATTTAACAGGTTGTAGCTTAAAACAACGTGCTGGCAGCCTATCGGGGAGATTTAACAGGGGCTGTAGCTAAGCAAACCAGCCGGGGGCCTATCAAGGGGGCAAACAGGTCGTAGCTTTTGTGACCAGTGCTGGCAGCCCCTCGGGGGGATTGAGCAGGTCTGTAGCCTTTTTGCAACCATTTGCGCGCCTATCAGGGGGAGTAAAACAGGTCTGTAGCTATAGCAACCATTGCCCGCTGCCCATATAGGAGGATTTAAAGGTCTGTACAAAAAAGCAACCGTGCCGGCAGGCCTATCATGAGAATTGAAACAGGTTTTGTAGCTATAAACCAGTGCTGGAGCCTACAGGAGAGATTAACAGGTTTGTAGCTATAGCACCTGAGGGGTGGCAGCCCTTTCAAGGGGGATATCTCAGAACAGGTAGGAAAAAAGGTAGGTTAATAGACACAAATTGCAAAGTGACTTGTTTTTGCAAGATCTTTAACATAAAAAGCACGACCCTGTGTTTAACAACCCTTTTTTAAAACAAAGTTCAATTTGTTGGGACCTACCTGGCCCCCCCAAAAACTTGGACATGATGCATGCACCTCAAAAAAATTTGGGGAAAATCATGAATATATAATTGATTCAATAATTTTAATCAAAAAAAAAACCCATATAATGTATAAAAACTCATTACAGTTTTGAAGTGACAAGGTTCAATATAAAAACATGTGTGAGCCCCCTTAAAAATATAGGTTTCCCCCCGAGAATCCCTACAAATTTTTTAAAGATAAACAAATTTTTTTTTAGATGCACTATTTTTCTTTTGATGATTTTTTCTATCATCAAAAAAGGAAAAGGAAAAGGGCCCTTCATCGACCCCCCTCAGGGGAAAAGAGAGGGGAATGGGACTGCCAAAAGGATTATAAACCCAAAAAGAAAAACAATTATGTATATAACAACAATAAAAACAAACCCGAAGAAATTTTGTTGTTGACTTACATGGACCCCCATAAAACAGTTTTTTTAAAAAAAATTTGTTTTTAACCTCCAGAGCTGCGCTCAAAAATTCCTGCTGGGGGGGCAGTTTTTTGGAAAATACATTACTTACACAAAAATCCTTAGTTTAAAATCGTGTATTAACTCCCCGAGCTGCACTCAAACCCCAAAAGCTGCGGTGCAGTCACGTGTACAACATTACCCCTTTTTAAACCTTTACTGATCCTGAGTTACATCCTTAAATTTTCCTCCAGAGCTGCGCTCCCCTATTCTGCGGTTTCAGTCCAAAAGTACATACATTACTTAACCCGTGCGAACCTGAGTTACATCCTTTTTATACCCCAGAGCTGCGCTCATTAAATTTTGTTTGGGGCAGTCACTGTACATACATTAAATTTCACTGGGAATAAATTTTCCCGGGGTTACAACGTTTATTAAAACTCCCGAACTGCACTCAAATATTTCTGGGGGTGCGTCCACTGTGACAGACAATTTCAAACCTGTACTTTATACGGATTTTCATCCTGTTTAAACCTCCAGGGGCTGCACCAAATAATTTTGCTGGTGCATTTTACTGTGGGACATACATTACTTTTTCCTGAAATGATCCAAGGGTTTCATCCTGAAATTTTCCTCCAGAGCTGGGGCTCACTAATTTTGCTGGGCAGTCAATGGTACAGAAAATTACTTAAACCTTTACGATACGGAGTTTCCCTCCTTATTAAACCTCCAGACTGCACTCCCCATTCTGCTGTTGCAGTCACTGGGGAAAATACAATACTTTATCCTGTAAATGATCCTGAGTTTTTACAAACCTGTTTTTTATCCCCCCAGACTTCACTTCACTATTCTGCTGGTGGGAGTCCAGTGGGAAAATTTCAAATTTCTTTTAACCTTTACTGAACCGGGGTTTAATCCTGTAAAAAACCACCAGAGCTGCGCTCACTATTCTTTCTGGTACAGTCACTGGTATATAGATTAAATTATCCTGTACTTTAACCTGGTTTTAAAAACCTGTATTATCCTCCCGAGGCTGCGCTCACTAATTTTGCTGGTTTAGACACTCAAAAACATTACTTAAACCTTAAATGGTCCGAGTTTCCCTCCTTTTTTTATCCCCAAGCTGCACCACTATTTTGCTGGTCAGTCACTCAAAATACATTACCAAAAATGTACTGGTCCTGAAAATTACATTTCCCGTATTAAAACCTTTCCCGAGCTTCACTCACTATTTTTGCTTGGGGCAGGGCACGTGGGAAAAAACATTAAAATTATCCTGTACAGATCCTGATTTTCAACCCCGAAATTTTTCCTCCAAGCTGCCTCACTATTTTTTCTGGTGCCGTCACTGTGTAAAGGAATTGGGAGTCACTGGGGAACATTTCCTTTTCTATCATTTTACTGAAACTGAGCTACATCCGTATTATACACCATAGGGTGCACTCACTATTTTGCGGTGCAGTACTTACATTAAAAAAACTTATCCTGTAACAAACCCTGGGGTTTTTCACCGGGTTTTTCCTCCAAGCAGGCCCCCTCAAATATTCGCTGGTGCAAATCCACTGTACAAACATTACTTTTCCTGTACGGTCCCCGAGTTACATCCTTAAATTTTACCCTGAGCTGGGACTCACCCTTTTTTGCTGGTGCAAACCTGTGAACTACAAATTTCTTTCCAGTACAGAACCTGAGTTACCCTCCGTATTATCCGCCAGAGCCCTTTTCGCTCACTATTCTTTCGGTCAGTCCCCCTCTACATACAATTTCTTATCCTGTACTTGGTCCGAGTTACATCCTTTTATTAAAACCCCCAAACTGTACCACTATTCTTTTGGTGCATCACTGTGAACAAAAATTACTTATCCTGGAAAAATCCTGGGGTTTACAAACCTGTATTATTTCCCCCAAGATTTCGCTCACTATTCTGCTGGTGCAAAACCGTTTAACATTCTTAAATTTTCCGTACGAAACCTGAGTTACATCCCCGTATTATACTCCCCGGGGTGCACTCACTTTTCCCCTGGTGCATTTACTGGAAAATACATTTCTAAAACCTTTACGATCCTGTTTTACATTCCCCGTATTTTTCCTCCAGAGCTTTCCCCCACTATTCCGCTGGTGCAGTTTCCCCTGTGTACATATATTACTTACCTTTTGACCCTGTTAAAATCCGTATTAAAAACTCCAAAAGGGGTGCACTCCCCTATTCTACTGGGGGCAGTCACTGTGTTTTAAAAAAATTAAATTATCCTGACTGATCCTGGAAATTACATCCCCGTATTTTCCTCCAGAGCTGTACTCACTAATTTTGCAGGTTCAGTCACGTGTACAGACCCTTACTTTATCCTGTAATGAATTTCCCGGGGTTAAAATCCTGGTTTTTCCCCAGAGCGCACCTCAATTTTGCTGGGGCCGTCACTTTTAAAACAAATTTCTTAACCTTACGGGCCTGATTAAAATCCTGATTAAACTTCCCCGAGTGATTTTACTTTAATTTTGCGGGGGCAGTCAATCCAATGCCTTACTTTTTTCCGGGACTTGGGCCCCGAGTTAAAATTTCCCGTATTATACTCCCAGAGCTGCAATTTACTATTTTGCGGGCAGTCCTCTACATACCTTACTTATCCTTTTACGGCCCGATTTTCAAACCTGTATTAAACCCCAGAGCTGCCCCCCACTATTCTGCGGGGCAAAACACTGGAAAATACAATTTCATATCCGAACCCAATCCTGAGTTACATCCTGTATTAACCTAAAAAGCTGCCCTCACTATTCTGCGGTGCATCCCGTACATACATTACATAAACCTTTAAATGATCCCCAGTTACATCCTGATTTTCCTTCAAGCTTCTCTCACTATTCCCCTGGTGCAAATCAGTGTGGGAAAACATTACTTACCCCTTTTCGATCCGAGTTACATCCTTTTTTATCCTCCCCCAAACTTTCCTCCCCAAAAAATCTGGTGCAGCCCCTCTACATACATTACATAACCCAAAAAAAGATCCTTAGTTAAAACCTTTATTAAAACCCCCAATTTTTCACTCACAAATTTTTCTGGTGCATTCAAATGTTACTACTTTCTTAACCTTACAGGGTCCTGAGTTACATTCCCGATTATCCTCCAGAGCTTTACTCACTATTCGCCGGTGCAAATTTACTGTAACACACAAATTTAAATTATCCTCTACTGAACCTGAGTTAACCAAACCCGTACTAACCCCAGGCTTCATTTACTATTCCGCTGGGGCAGTCCCCCTGTGTAATACATTACTTATCCTTTAAAAGATCCTGAGTTACATCCATATTTTTACTCCCCCGAGCTGCGCCCCTATTTCTGCTGGTGCATTCCCTTGTAATACATTACTTTAAACCCGTACTGATCCGAGTTACATCCTGTATTATACCCAGGGGCTTTCATTTTACAAATTTTGCTGGGGCAGTCCCCTCAATGCATTACTTTTCCTGTAAATGGTCCTGATTTTCATCCTGTATTATACTCCCGAGCCCGCATTCCCCTATTCCCCTGGTGCATCACTCTACTACATTACCTTTTCCTGTACTGGTCCTGATTACCCTCCTGTAAATTTTCCTCCCCGAGCTGCACCACTATTTTTGCTGAACAAACACTGTTTCAAAACAATTTAAAAATCCGTACTAATCCCCGAGTTAAAATTTCCGTATTATCCTACAAGGGGCGCCACTTTTTCGCTGGGCAGTCACTGTAAAATACATTACATACCGTCTGATCCCCAGTTTTCATCCTGTATTTTTCCTTTTAAAGCTGCTCCACAATTTTGGGTGGTGGGATCAGTTTGTAAAACATTAAATTATCCGTACTGATCCCAATTTTCATCCGTATTAAACCCCCCAGAGCTGCTCTCACAATTCTGCTTTTGCAGTCACTCTACATACATTACTTATCCTGGGACTGATCCTGAATTTTATCCGTAAAAAAAAACCCCAGAAGCTGCACTCACTAATTTTGCGGTGCAGTCCCGTTCAAATTACTTATCCTGTACAGATCCTGATTTTCATTTTGTATTTTCCTCCAGAAACTCACTCACTATTCTGCTGGTGCAGTCAATGTACACACATTACTTATCCTCTAAATGAACCTGAGTTTCAAACCGGGACTATCCCTAGAGGCTGCCCCACAAAAATGCTGGTGCAGTCACTGTGTAATACATTAAATTTTTCCCGTACCGATCCCGATTTTCATCCAGTATTAACCCCCGAGCTGCGCTCACATTTTTGCCCGGTGCAGTAAAATGTGTAATAAAATTCTTAACCTTAAATGATCCTGAGTTACATCCGTATTAAAACCCCCGAGCTGCTTCACTATTCGCTGGTGCAGTCACTATACATACATTACCCTTTTCCTTAAATGGTTCCCGAGTTTACATCCGAAAATTATCCTCCAAGCTGCACTCACAAATTTTGCTGGTTTCAATCACTGTACATACATTACAAAAACCTTCCCAATCCTGAGTTACAACCCGTATTATCCTCCAGACTTTCGCTCATATTCTTTCTGGGCAAATCCCTGTACATACAAATTTCATATCCTGTACTGATCCCCAGTTAAAAACCTGGGATTATCCTTTAAGCTGCTCTCACTATTTTGCTTTTGAGTCCCGTTGTAAAACATTACTTTAAACCCTTTCTGGGCCTGAGTTACATCCGTAATTTTCCCCCCAGAGCGCCTAACAATTTTGCCCGGTGCAGTCACTCACAAAAAAATTTCTTATCCGGGAAATGAACCTGAGTTTATATCCTGAAATTTTACCCCAGACTGCACTCACTATTCTGCTGGTTTCAGTCCCCTGTACATACATTACTTAACCTGTACAGAAAACCGAGTTACATTCTGGGATTAAACCTCCAGAGCTTCACTCACTATTTGCGGTGCATTTACTGTACCAAAAATTTCTTAACCCCCTAAAATGATCCTGAGTTACATCCTGTACAAACCCCAGAAGCTGCACTCAAAAATTCTGCTGGTGCAAATCACGTGTACATACATTACTTTCCTGTTTCTGATCCCCATTACAACCTAAAATTTTACTCCAGGGGCTTCCCCCAAAAATTCTCTGGTTCATCACAGTACATTTCAAATTTCTTATCCTGTAAATGATCCCGAGTTTTCCCTCCTGTATTATACTCCAGACTGCAAATCACTTTCTGCTGGGGCCCCCCACTGTACATAAATTTCTTAAACCTGTACGATCCTGATTTTCAACCTGAAATTTTCCCCCCAGAGCTACGCTCAAATATTTCCGCTGGTGCAAATCACTGGGGAACATACAATTACTTAAACCTTACTGATCCTTAGTTACTTCCGCAATTCCTCCAAAAGTTTCGCTCAATATTCTGCTGGGCAGTTTACTCTAAAATACATTACTTTTCCTGTACTGATCCTGAGTTATACCTGTATTTAAACCCCCGAGCCCCCGCACTCCCCTATTCTGCTGGTGCAGTCACTGAAAAAACAAAACTTATCCTGTAAATGATCCTGAGTTACATTCTGTATTATCCCCAGAGCTGAAATCCCTATTCTGCTGGGGCAGTCCCCTGTACATACATTACTTATCCCCGTACGGGTCCTGAGTTTTTCCTCCTGTTTTTATCCTTTCCAAAGCGCTCCCCCCCACTATTTTTGCGGGCAGTCACTGTAAAATACATTTCTTATCCTAACTGATCCCCAGTTACATCCCTTTTTATCCCCCCAGAGCTGCTCCACTAACTCTGGGGGCAGTCCCCTGTGTCCCTACATTACTTAACCCGACTGATCCGATTACATCCTTATTTTCCCCCCCAAACTACACTCACATTCTGCGGGGCATTCACTGAAAATACATTATTATCCCCGTACTGTCAAAGATTACAACCTGTTTAAACCCCCAGAGCTGCACTCACTATTCTGCGGTGCAGTTTACTGTTTACATACATTTAAAAAGATTCCAATTCGGTTTTTCCTTTTTCCCCAAATTTTTTTGGAAACCGCTTGTTTGACCCCTTTTTTTTTCTGTAGTCATTTCAGAGCCCATTACCCCCCGCGCCACATAATAGGTCAATAGCAGAGAGTGATGAATGTTGGGATTTTTTGTAACCTTTCATCACACTAATAGACAGGACGGTCAGCGAAGCCTGCAGATGTCTGACTGCACAGAGACTCTGCCAGAAGGTGAGTTAAACTTAATAGCATTGTACATACCTGACTTAGGGCTGGGTTAATGCAATTCTATAACACTAGGATTCCTAAGCCTGCCCTCTGGCATACACCTGCCACTACAAAAGATGGCGTAATCCCACCAGCTCAATCCTCCGCTCTATATCTGCACGAGGCGTAATGAAATGTATTGTTCAGTCCACAGCAAAGCAGATTGGATTTTACCTTTAAAGGGCAACAAAACCATTTTCATATTAGAAAACATAGCAGGTCCGCGCAGGTATCTGCAAGTCACATGATTACAGAGGAGAGTCCTTAACTCCTGCTGCTGGGTCATCGCTGTGATGAATACTCTATAGTGGAAGTATTCTTATACACTGGGAGCAGTATTATAGTAGTTATATTCTTGTACATAGGAGCAGTATTTATGTAGTTATATTTCTTGTTACATAGGGTGGGAAGTGTGCTTATAGGAAGTTATATTCTTGTACATAGGGGGCCAGTATTATAGTAGTTAATATTCTGTACATAGGAGCAGTTATTATGTAGTTATATTCTTGTACATTAGGAGGCAGTATTCATAGTAGTTTATATTGCCTTGTACATAGGAGCTTATTATAGTAGTTATATTCTTGTACATAGGGGGCCAGTAATTTTTAGTAGTTATTTTTCTTGTACATAGGGGGAATTTATTTATTGTAGTTAATATTCTTATACTTAGAGAGCAGTTTATAATAGTTTTATTTTGTTTCTTATAGGGAGCTGTATTATAATAGTTAATATTCTTGTACATAGGTAAGCAGCATTATAGAGAGTTATATTCTATGTACATAGGGGCAGTATTAGAGCAGTTATATTCTTGTACAGAGGGGGCAGTATATATAGTAGTTATATTCTGGTGTAACATACGGTGACCAGTATTATAGTAGTTATATTCTTGTCATAGGAAGCAGTAGTATTATAGTTATATCTCTTGTACATAGGGGGCAGTATTATAGTAGTTATATTTTGTACATAGGGGACAGTATTATAGTAGTTATATTATTGTACATAGGTAGACAGTATTATAATTGTTATTATTCTGTGTACATAGGAGCAGTTTAAGTAGTTTATTCTTGCACCATAGGGGACAGTATTATAGTAGTTATATCTTGTAATAGGGGGCTGTATTATAGTAGTTATTATTATTGTACTAGAGGGGCGTATTATAGTAGTATATTTTGTAACACATAGGGAGCAGTATTATAGTTAGTTTTATTCTTGTTACAACAGGAGCAGTTTATAGTAGTTATATTCTTGTACATAGGAGCAGTATTATATAGTTATATTGTTGTACCATTAGGAGGAGTATTATTGTAGTTATATTATTGCACATAGGGGTCAGTATTATAGTAGTTTTATTCTTTTGTACATAGAAGGCAGTAGTTATTATAGTAGTTATATTCTTGTACCATAGGGGGCAGTTTATAGTAGTTAATTATTGTAACATAGAGGGCAGAGTATTATAGTAGTTAATATTCTTGCACATAGGGAGCAGTATTATAGTAGTTATTTTCTTGTACAGAGAAGGCAGTATTATTGGAGTTATTTTCTTGTACATAGAGGCAGTATTATTGGAGTTTTATTCTTGTACATTGGGACAGTATTATAGATAGTTATTTTCTTGTTACATGGGGGGCAGTATTATAGTTGTTATTTTCTTTTTAATAGAGGGCAGTATTTATAATAGTTTATTCTTTGTAACCATAGAGGGCAGTATTATTAGTGTTTATTCTTGTTCAATAGGGAGAGTATTATTGTAGTTATATGGTTGTACATTGGAGCAGTATTATAGGATAGTTTATATTCTGTACATAGGAGCAGGTATAATAGTAGTTATATTCTTGTTACATAGGGGCAGTATTTTAGTAGTATATTTCTTGTCATAGGGGCAGTATTATAGTAGTTATATTCTTATACTTAGGGAGCGTATTATAGTAGTTATATTCTTGTACATAGGAGCAGTATTTATTGTAGTTATATTCTTGTACATAGGGAGCAGTGTATTGTAGTTCTATTCTTGTACATAGGCGGCAGTATTATAGTAGTTATATTCTTGTACATAGAGGGCAGTTATTATAGTAGTTATATTCCTTGTTACATAGGGAGCAGTATTATGTAGTTGTTAATTCTTCGTGTTCATAGGAGCAGTATTATAGTGAGTTATATTCTTGCACTTAGGGAGCAGTAGTATAGTAGTTATATTCTTTGTACATAGGAGCAGTATTATGTAGTTATATTCTTGTACATGGGACAGTATATAGTTGTTATATTCTTGTACTTAGGAGGCAGTAAGTATAATAGTAGTTATGTTTTCTTGTACATAGGAGGCAAGTATTATAGTAGTTATATTCTTGTACATAGAGGACATTATTATAGTAGTTATTTCTATGTTCATATGGAGCAGTAGTATTAGTAGTATATTTTGTACTTAGGGAGCAGTATTATGTCAGTTATATTCTTGTACATAGGAGGCGTATTATAGTAGTATTTTCTTGTACATAGAGCCAGCATTATAGTAGTTATATCCTTCTAAATAGGAGCAGTATTATAGTAGTTGTATGCTCGTATACATAGGAGCAGTATTATAGTAGTTATATTCCTGTACATAGGGGGCAGTATGTATTATGTAGTTATATTCTATGTATAATTAGGGAGCAGTTGTTAGTGTTATATCTTGTACATAGGGGGCCAGTAGTATTATAGTAGTTATATTCTGTGTACTTAGGGGCCAGTATTATAGTAGTTATATTCTTGTTACATAGCGAATGGCGTATTTTGTAGTTATGTCTCATTTACATAGGTTCGGCAGTATTATAGTTAGTCTTTATTCTGGTGTACATAGAGGACATTATTATAGTTGTTTTATTCTTGTACATAGGGAGCAGTAGTTATAGTAGTTATATTCTTGTACATTAGGAAGCAGTATTATAGTAGTTATATTCTTGACAAGAGGAAGCAGCATTTTTTATATAGAAGTTATATTCTTGTACTCATGGAGCAGTTATTTTATTTAGTCATATTTCCTTGTACATAGGAGGCAGTATTATAGTAGTTATTTTCTGTTACATAGGAGCAGCATTTATAGTTAGTTATATTCTTGTAATAGGAGCAGTATTATTGTAGTTATAATCTTATACATCAGAAGCGTTATTATAGTAGTTATATTCCTGTACATTGGGGTGCCAGCCTTATAGTAGTTATATTCTTGTACTTAGGGAGCAGTAGTATATAGTTATATTCTTGTAATGAGGGACTGTATTTATAGTAGTTATATTCTTGTTACATTGGGAGCAGTATTATAGAGTTATATTCTTTGTACATAGGAGCAGTTTATTTATAGTAGTTATATTCTTGTTACTTAGGGAGCAGTTGTATAGTAGTTTATATTCTTGTACATAGGAGCAGTATTATAGTTATTTATATTCTTGTTACATAGGGTACAGTATTATAGTAGTTATATTCTTGTACATAGGGAGGCAGTATTATAGTAGGTTATGTTCTTGTACTAGGAGGCGTTTTATAGTAGTTATATTCTTAATGTACATAGAGGAACATTATGTATAAGTAGTTATATTCATGTGTACTTAGGGAGCAGTAGTATAGTAGTTATATTATTTGCGTACATGGAGCAGTATTATAGTAGTAAATTCTTGGACATAGGAGCCAGTTATTATAGTAGTTTTATTCTTGGACATAGGAGCAGTATTTATAGTAGTTATATTCTTGTAATTAGGAGGCAAGCATTATAGTAGTTATATTCTTGTACATAGGAGCAGGTTAAGTAGTTATATTCTTGTACTTAGGAGCAGCATCATAGTAGTTTATATTCTTGTACATAGGAGCAGTTATAGTTAGTTATATTTCTTGTACATAGGAGCAGATTATAGTTAAGTATATTCTATGTTACATAGGAGCAGTTGTGTATAGTAGTTATATTTGTGTACATAGGAGCAAGGCAATCATTGTAGTTTTATTCTTGTACATAGCAGCGTATTTTAGTAGTTATATCTTGTTACTTACAGCCAGTATTATATTAGTTATATTCTTGTACACAGGAGCTGTATTATAGTAGGGTTATATTCCTAGTTACATCGGAGGCGAGTATTATAGTAAGTTATTTTTTCTTTGTACATAGGAGCCAGCAACCTATAGTAGTTATATTCTTGTACTATAGAGAGCAGTATTATAGTAGTTTATTTCTTATACCATAGGTGGCTGTATTTTAGTAGGTATATTCTTGTACATAGAGGGCCAGTATTATAGTTGTTTATTTATTGTACATATGAGGCACAATATTATAGTTGTATATGTCTGGTGTACATAGGGAGCTGTATTTTAGTAGTTTTATTACTGTGTACATATGGGGCACAGTATTATAGTTTAGTTTTATTCTTGTAAATAGGAGCAGTATTATAGTAGTATTTCTAGTTTTCTGGGGGAGCAGTATTATAGTTTTTATTATTCTTTTCATTGGAGAGTATTATAGTAGGTTGTATTCTTCTGTATATCACAGTAATTCTATGACTTGGCCAGGGACACGCTGTGACGCCTCATAACTCTGATAATTTGTCTTTGAATAGTTAACACTTTCTCTGTATTGAATTTTAAATATCCATCAAGGATCAGGAGTGTCACAAGCTGTTAAGAAAATTGCTGTCACATCTTGTGGGCTCCACCTTGCTTATTCCATTTATACTCAACTGTGGGGATCCACCTCGTCTCAGTTGTACGAGATGAATATCTGACTCATATAGAAGCAGGTGAAGGATTAAGCTGCAGTTACATGAAAACTGCCGCAATGTTTACCCACATGTCACCGAAAAACAAATTCCAGGGAGTGAAGGATATAAACCATGAAACTCCCACATTGTAAGGTATTATATGTTTTGGTGATAAGGACACATTACTTCTCTCCTAGTATTGTTGTCTCAGCATTTTTAGGTCAGTGATCATTTGTTTGGATTATTTGCATAGTCAAAGAGGATTATATGTGAATTACCATTTGACTATATTTAAAGCACATTCCTTTTCTGTGAGGTCAGTAATAACACAAACCTCTGCTCGGATATTGATGAAGGGACACATTTAAATAGATTCAAATAATCTGGTCTCAGTATGAAAGAAAATGAAATTGATATTGCTCAGCTGCACGTTGTGTCACTGTGACAGCAGCCGACTAATGAGTAAATACATGTATGTATAGTATACTAGATAGCAGAATAGTTTAAATGTCCTTTATGGGTTGATATCTGTTTCATAGTAAATAAAGAATAATATGTAAAATAAATAAAATATTATCGATGATGATTTATTGCTTAGAATGTTTAACTTTGAGGTACAAAATTAATACAAATATTTTATGTCCACTATTATTTACCTCTGAAAATGTATATTATTATTTTCCCTTGTAATATAGTTCTATGCATCACAGCAATATATAGTGGTTAAAATATTTGTATTAATTTTGTAACTCAAAGTTAAACAATCTAAGAAATAAATCATCATTGATAACATTTTCTTTATTTTACATATTATTCTTTGTTTACTATGAAACAGAAATCAACCCATAAAGGACATTTAACCTATTCTGATATATAGTATACTTTACATAAATCTATTTACTCATTAGTCGGCTGCTGTCACCGCAGCACCAGCCTCAGAGCTAAGCAATATCAATTTCATTATATATATATATACACATTTAAGTTACATTTATTGTCATTTTATATCACTGACTGTCTCCTATCTATCTATCTATCTATCTATCTATCTATCTATCTATCTATCTATCTATCATCTATCTATCATCTATCTATCATCTATCCCATATCTATCTATCTATCTATCTATCTATCTATCTATCTATCTATCTATCTATCTATCTATCTATCCCATATCTATCTATCTCATATCTATCTATCTCATATCTATCTATCTATCTATCTATCTATCTCATATCTATCTATCTCATATCTATCTCATATCTATCATCTATCTATCTCATATCTATATATCATCTATCTATCTATCTCATATCTATCTATCATCTATCTATCTCATATCTATCTATCTATCTCATATCTATCTATCTCTTATCTATCTATCTCATATCTATCTATCTGTTATCTATCTATCTATCTATCTATCTCATATCTATCTATCTATATATCTATCTATATCATATCTATCTATCTATCTCTCTATCTCTATATCTCTCTATCTATCTATCTATCTATCTATCTATCTATCTATCTATCTATCTATCTATCTATCATCTATCTATCTCATATCTATCTATCATCTATCTATCTATCTATCTATCTCATATCTATCTATCTATCTATCCCATATCTATCTATCTATCTATCTATCTATCTATCTACTTAATATCTAAAATCTAATATATATCTACCTAATATCTATCTATCTATCTATCTAACTAATATTGATCTACCAAATATCTATCTATGTATCTATCTATCTCTATCTAATTGATCTATTAATAAGTTAAATTTGAGTTATATATCAGTGGCAATACATACAACCATAGTGTTTATATACATACAGTAGATAGGTAGATGGACAGATAAACAGAAGGTAGATACATTTGACACAGATAAACAGATAGATAGATATGATATAAATAGATATGAGATGAGACAGATTTGAGATACATAGGTAGATAGATAGGCATGCGATAGATAGATAGATAGATAGATAGATAGATAGATAGATAGATAGATATGAGATAGATAGATAGATAAATATGAGATATATAGATAGATATGGGATAGATAGAACGATAGATAGATAGATATGAGATGGATAGATAGATGTATAGATAGATAGATAGATAGATAGATAGGGAGACAGATAGATAGATAGATAGATAGATAGATAGATATGGGATAGATGGATAGATAGATAGATAGATAGATAGATATGAGCTAGATAGATAGATAGATAGATATGAGATAGATAGATAGATATGGGATAGATGGATAGATAGATATGAAATAGATAGATAGATAGATAGATAGATAGATATGGGATAGATAGATAGATAGATAGATATTAGATAGATAGATAGATAGATAGATATGAGATAGATGATAGATAGATAGATAGATAGATAGATAGATAGATAGATAGATAGATATGAGATAGATAGATAGATAGATATGAGATAGATAGATAGATAGATAGATAGATAGATATGGGATAGATAGATAGATAGATAGATAGATAGATAGATAGATATGAGATAGATAGATAGATAGATAGATAGATATGAGATAGATAGATAGATAGATAGATAGATAGATAGATAGATAGATAAATATGAGATAGATAGATAGCAGATAGATAGATAGATAGATAGATAGATAGATAGATAGATATGGGATAGATAGATAGATAGATAGATAGATAGATAGATATGGGATAGATAGATAGATAGATAGATGGGGCCCCTGGAATAGAAAATCACAATAATCCAAAATATAGAAATATAAGATGCAAGTGAATCGGGGCCTTGATTCATGGTTCACACCTACAAATGGAAAAACTGCCGAACTCTAACAATTGAAAATCAAAGGAACTGATTTATTAGCCCATGCACAGCAATGTCACAATGATGCTCATAAGAAGATTCTTCGCTATATACACACACGTTACTGTGGGAGGACACTGAACTTTGCACAGGTGTTGTTCCTCGTCATGCTTGACCCCATATTTTGGTACCGCGACGCTGCTCCACAGTTAACACCTGAGTGGACCGGGTTTTCTATGTGTAGATCTAAACAGAAGCAATTGTTCTTGAGCTGCTGTATTTCTCTGTCCCCTGATTCCCATCATGTCGGCCACTGACTGTGATATCGTGCGATTTGCTTTGCATGAAAGGATGTTCTGGAAACGCTTCTGGACACTTTATTGATTGGAAACAAGTGGAGAATAATATCTACAAAACCTCCCACAAGTAACACAAACAGCCGACGACGGCCACAGTGTCCTTGTTATGTCTAAAGGTACAAAAATAGATCACAAATTAGTCTGGGTTGTGTGTAGCCTCAAACACGGCACAATGCAAAACGGCCTGAGACTAAGAAATATGGCAAGTTCTCCCAGCCGTGCAGCGCCCAAATAGGAAACATGTCCTCTGGTCCTAAACCAAAATGTATCGCCCTGTTGCACCTACCAAATGTGTTTTTACATGAAGATCTTAAAAACGACTTTGACTCTCAGTAAAGTTTCACAGTAAAGATATTGGAATGTTTTACGGCCCAAGGTCACGCACAGTGAAAGACCATGGTAATGTTCAATACATCATGTACAATGAGATTTAAAGGGGGAGTCCAGGATTAGAAAAACATGGCTGCTTTCTTCCAAATATAGCATCAAATCTGTCCACAAGTTGTGTTTGCTGTTGTAGTTCACCCCATTTACTTAATCAAGACTAAACTGTAATACCAGATATAACCCATGGTCACGTGTGGCGCTCTTTCTGCTTTTTCTAATCCTAAGCAACTCCTTTGAGGGAAGTGGCTCTATCAGATGAACTTCCATGGAAGAACATTACGCAACTTTTTGTCTAACTATCAAAACTAAAAAGTTTCCTACAGCAGCAACTTAAAGGAGTTGTCTCACTACAAGGATCGCTGCTTTTTAGTTAAAGATCTTGCAAAAAAAAAGTCACTTTGCAAAATTGTCCATTGCGTGCCACCATTCCTAGATACCCCTTGTATGGGGTGCATCACTCCCCAGTCCAAAGTACTGACCTTTTGATCCTCCAATAGGCTGCCCGCACTGGGTTTCAAAAGTACAGACCCTTTTAATCTTCCGATGGCCGCCAGCACTGGTTGCTATACTACAGACCTGTTTGATCTCTCCTGTAGGTGCCAGCACTGGTTGCTAAGCTACAGCCTGTTTTCCCTCTCTCCTGATAGGGTGCCAGCACTGGGTTGCTATAGCTACAGACCTGTTCAATCTCTCCTGATAGGCCGCCAGCACTGGTTGCTATAGCTACAGACCTGTTTGATCTCTCCTGATAGGCTGCCAGCACTGGTTGCTATAGCTACAGACCTGTTCCATCTCTTCTGGTAGGCTGCCAGCACTGGTTGCTATAGCTACAGACCTGGCTTCTGCTGCAGCCTAGTAGAAGCCAGTAAACACGCCCCTGAATTCAAAGTGAGACCAAGAAAACAGAACCGAGGTAAGATGAATCAATGTGGTGAGACAACCCTTTTAAGAGTCCATGTTTTAATTTTCAAAATTCTATGAGTAAATTAATTCCAGTTTGTGATGGGCTTCAGAGAAGTTTTTCAAAAAATCATTTGATCACTTTGGTGTCTGTAATGGCCTCAGTAACTGCTATTGCACCTGGGAAGAGAGAGCCCCCTGATCTATTTGCACCTATGAATTTTTGCAGGACATCATTTCCACAGACATGTTGAGAAGGGATTCTACCTTAAAAGTCATGTCACCCTTTTCTCTTAGTATGGTAAGACAGGGGTGAGGGGTTGGGGTCATCGATGTCTTTTGGAATGGAGGGATATGGTTGCTTAAAAAAAACAATTTAGGTAATGGGGTGGCTGGGATGCTTCACTTTCCTGCTAATACTACATCTAAATAAGGTTAACAAACTAGAAAACTTTTTGAGTGGTTCAATGGGGAGATACAACAACTTAATCATCATCATGGTTCAGGTGGTCCTAGCTGTCCTCACCTCAAAGTTCATACCTACAAGACATCATCGAACTAATACATCAGCCAAGAACTTTTTGAATGTGGAGATATAGCAGCCTGACCATCACCAGGGAACAGGGTAACTCTAGCTAGCTTCAGTAAAAGGTTCATCCTTAGAAGATATTATAGAACCATAACCTCAAACAAGAATTTTTTGAATAGTTCAATGGGAAGATATGACCGCTTGACCATCGTCAGATAACAGGTAGTACCAGCTAGCCTCACCTTAACGTTCCTATCTAGAAGTCACCAGAGGACTAAACTATCAGTCAAGGACTCCCTCACCTTCTGTCTCTTCACCCCTCCCCTGTAGATTGTAAGCCCTCGCGGGCAGGGACCTCTCTCCCTCTGTACCAGTTGTTAGTCACTTATTGTCACTTTGTAATTGTCTGACCAATGTTATTTATGTACCCGCCTGAAATGTACAGTGCCCTGGAATCAAGGGCGCTCCAAAATAAATGATGATGATGATGATGATGATGAAGGACTTATTGGATGGCTCAATGGAGAGATATAGTATCCTGATCATCACCAGGGAACAGGGTAACTCTAGATTTTTTTGAATAGCTCAATGGTGAGATACGACAGCTTGACCATCACCAGGGAACAGGTAGTCCTATCTAGCCTCAACTCATAGTTCCCACCTAGAAGACACCATAGGACTAAGTTATAAACCAATAACTTTTTGAATGGTTTAATGAGGAGGTATTGCAGCCTGAACATCAGCAGGGGTCAGGTAGTTCTAGCTAGCCTCAGCTGTAAGTTCATCCCTAGG
Source organism: Phyllomedusa bahiana (assembly GCA_025379985.1). Classification (NCBI taxonomy): domain Eukaryota; kingdom Metazoa; phylum Chordata; class Amphibia; order Anura; family Hylidae; genus Phyllomedusa; species Phyllomedusa bahiana. The sequence goes on from JAODAL010000425.1 coordinate 184,366, forward strand.
AGACATCATATAACTAAACTGTCAATCAAAGACTTATAGAATGGTTCAATGGAGAGATATAGCAGCCTGACCATCACCAGGGAACAGGGTAACTCTAGCTATCCTTAGCAAAAAGTTCGTTCCTAGAAGACATTATTGAACCAAAACACCAAACAAGATCTATTTGAATAGTTCAATGGTGGGATACGACAGATTGACCATCATCACAAACCCATTATCCTTTTTAAAGCCTCAACTCAAAATTTCCCCAACCTAGAAGACCCCAAAGGGGAAACATTAACATAAACCAAAGAATTTTTTTGAGTGATTTAAGGGGGAGGTATTGCAGCCTGACCTTTAAGCGGGGGTAAAGGTACCCCAAGCAAAGCCTCAGCTGAAATTTCAACCCTATGGGCCATCAAAGAACTAAAACATCAATCAAGGACTATTTGAATGATTCAATGGGGGGATATTGCAGTCTGACCACCATTAGGAATCAGGTAGTACTAGCTTGTCTCACCTCAAAGGTCATCCCTAGAAGAGACCAAAAAAAAGGGAAAAAATTTCCACCCAAAAGGATTTTTGTGAATAGTTCAGTAGGGAGATATCCCAGCCTGACCATCATCAGGGAACAGGGTAGCTCTAGCTAACCTAACAGCAAAAGTTTAGCCAAAGGAAAAAGCTAAAGAACATAAACAAAACCCGGGAAAAAAATTTTGAAGGGTTTTAAATTTTAGGAATATAAACAGCCCTAAGCATCAACAAAAAACAAATAGACCTAGGTAGCCTCAGAAAAAAGTTAATCCCCAGAAGACATGGTAGAAAAGAAAAATCAACCAAGAACTTTTTTTTAAATGGTTCTATCGGGAGAAACCACAGTCGGCCATAAACGGGGAATGGGGTCCCCCCTTAAAGCGATTTTCAGAAAAGAAGTTCAACTTTTTGGAAAATATGCTTCAGAAAAAAACCCTAAACCCAAAGGAAACTTTGTAAAAGGGTTTCATGGAGAAATATTAGAGCCTGACCATCAAACGCGGAACAGATAGTCCTAGCTAGCCTCACCCAAAAGTTCTTTCCTAGAAGACACCATAAAACAAAAAACTCAAACAAGAACTTTTTGAATGGTTCAATAGGGAGATATCACAGTCTGACCATCACCCGGGAGCAGGGTAACCATAGCAAACCTCAGCAAAAAGTGTATCCCTAGTTGATACCAAAAAACAAAACATCAACCAAGGACTTTGTGAATATTTCAATGGGGAAATATTAGAGCCTTAACAGGGGAAAAGGCGTTTTTAGCTTGGGCCCACCCCAAAAAATTTATTCCTAGAAACATTTAAAAAACAAAAAAAAACCCAAACCCAAAAAATTTTTTCATGGGGGAATAGGGAAAAAATTTACAACCTGACCCCGGGTAACCATAAACCCAACCCCTCACAAAAAGTTTTTAAAACCGAAGAAACCAAAAAAACAAAAACCCCAAACCCAAAAACTTTTTGGTGCAATAGGGAGATATCACAGATGGACCATCATCAGGCAGCAGGGTAACCATAGCTAGCCTCAGCAAAAAGTTTATCCCTAGTAGATACCAAAGAACCAAAAAGTCAGCCTAGCATCTACTGACTGATTCAATGGGAAAATGTCCCCTCCCTCAAGGGAAAAGGTAGTCCCCTTTCTAGCCCACAAAAAATTGTCCCCAAAGGTACCATAGAACGAAAAAAATTTAAACCAAAAAACTTTTTGAATGGTTTTTAAAGGGAAGGGATCCCCAGCCGACCATCATCAGGCATCCGGGAGTCCCAACTAGTTTAGCAAAAGGTTTTAAACCCTGGAAACCCAAAACCCTTAACCAAGAACTTTTTTTGGGAAAAGTTCTAAATCCTTTTTCTCCAACCACCAAAAAACAATCAAGGATCCCCAAATTTTTGCTTGTTCATAAGTCAAAAAAGGGGAAAATTTATCTATATGAAGAGGGGACTTGATTTCATACAGGGTTTAATTTTTCTCATAATTTTTCTTCTATCTATCAAACTATCAATATCTATCTATCTATCTCATATCAAATTTCCCTACCAAATCTATCTCATATCTTCAAACTATCTATCTATCTATCTATCTATCTTTCCCATCTATCTATCTATCCCTATCTCATATCTATCTATCCAAATCTAACTATCTCAATCTAACTATCCCATCTCATATCTTAAAAAATCTCAAATCTATCCTATCAAACTATCTCATAATCTTTTCCCAAACAAATTTTTCCATAACTCTCTATCTAACCCATCAACTATCTAAACTATTTTTCTATCTATCTATCTCTCATATCTATCAAACTATCTCATATCTATCTATTTTTGATATCTAAATCATATCCATCTATCCTTTTTTTTTTTTTTACAAAATTCTGTTTGGGAAAATTTTGGGTCCGTATATAAACACATTTATCCAGAGCTATTTTTTTTTATTTTCCCCTTTTAAAAATTTCCCTTTAATTTAAGTTTATGACAATGAAAAATATCTTTGTCATTTCCGTTTTTTTTTTTTTCCCTTCCTGCAATCACATTTTAATCAGAATAATTGTCAAACATCTTTTTTCCCGTTGAACAACTTTTTGATAAAAAGTCCCTTTTTTTTAAATAGGCCCATATTTTTAAAGACAAATTTCCACTTTCTATTTTCCCTTTTTTATTCATAATTAAAAGTGGTTTCAACCCCTGCAGGGTATTTCCCCTATTAATTCTCTACATTTTTTTCATTACCTGTTCACATGGAGCGGCTTTTTTAACCCCATTTTTTTTAGACTCCAATAACAAACAAGGGCCCCAAAACTGTTTTGGGGAAATCAAAAACTTTTTTTTTAAAATAAATATATACAATTCAGGTCAACTCAAATTTAAATTCACCCAAAGAAGTTAACCCCCATTTTTTCTATTCCCAGGGTTTTTTTACACTGTTTTTATATAATTTTTATCCTTGCCATTTTGAAAAGGGCTTTCCTTTCCGCCCGGTTTTCATTCCATCGACCACTCTGCCCTAAATTAAAATACTAAACTTTTAAAGAAACAGGTTTTTTGTATCTTTGCTGACACCATGTATCTACCTGCAAAACATCTTTCCAAAAATTTGGGCACGAGACTAGAGTTTATTGACAGGTTTTCTGAAACCATTTTTAAAAAGCCCCGTTAAAAGCTGTAAAAAAGGGCCCTTTTACTGTAAGAGCGAATCTCAGCAGTTGTTAAAATTGATGCATCACTTTTTTTGTTTTTTTTCCCCACATACGGTTCTCTATAAATTCCCCCACATTTTTTTGAAACTGCACCCCTGAAGAAGCATGGACTCACCATGCGAAACGCGTCGGGCTTTTTTAATCTATGTTTTATAAATTGAGACTCATTGTTTCTATTTATATTAAATTATAATTATAGCTTACTCCTCATCTTAGGCATTGCCTTTTTATTGCACGCGCGCCGCAACTTCCTTGTTTTTGTTTATTCCATCTATCTATCTATCTATCTATCTATCTATCTATCTATCTATCTATCTATCCTCTATCTCATATATATCTCATATCTATCTATCTATCTATCTATTGATCTATCTATCTCATATCTATCTATCTATCTATCTATCTATCTATCTATCTATCTCATATCTATCTATCTATCTATCTATCTATCTATCTCATATCTATCTCATATCTATCTATCTATCTATATATATATATATATCTCATATCTATCTATCTCATATCTATCTATCTATCTATCTCCTATCTATCTATCTATCTATCTATCTATCTATCTATCTATCTCCTATCTATCTCCTATCTATCTATCTATCTCCTATCTATCTATCTATCTATCTATCTCCTATCTATCTCCTATCTATCTATCTATCTATCTCCTATCTATCTCCTATCTATCTATCTATCTATCTATCTATCTATCTATCTATCTATCTATCTATCTCCTATCTATCTATCTCATATCTATCTATCTATCTCATATCTATCTATCTATCTCATATCTATCTATCTATCTATCTATCTATCTCATATCTATCTATCTATCTATCTATCTATCTCATATCTATCTCATATCTATCTATCTATTTATTGATCTATCTATCTATCTCTCATATCTATCTATCTAATATCTATCTATCTATCTCATATCTATCTATCTATCTATCTATCTACCTATCTCATATCTATCTCATATCTATCTATCTATTTATTGATCTATCTATCTATCTCTCATATCTATCTATCTAATATCTATCTATCTATCTCATATCTATCTATCTATCTATCTATCTATCTATCTATCTATCTCATACTAGCCTCAGCAAAAAGTTTGTCCCTAGAAGGTACCATAGAACGAAAACATTAACCAAGAACTTTTTGAATGGTTCTATAGGCAGGTATCACAGCCTGACCATCATCAGGCATCGGGGAGTCCTAGCTAGTTGTAGCAAAAAGTTCATCTCTACAAGATACCATGGAGCAAAGCCATGAACCAAGAACTTTTTTTGAATAGTTCTAAATCTTTACTCCAACCACCGGGTTTCTCTGTTAGCAAAGCAATCAAGGATCCCAATTATGCTTGTTCATAAGTCAAGAAAGGAAATGTCATCTATATGAAGAGGTGACTTGATTTCATACAGGTTAATGTTTTAAAATCAGAAATTAATTCCAGTCATTCGACACAACAAAAACACTGCTCCCTGCAGACACAATGACGCTCTGATTGACGGTCGCTTGGTATTCAGAGCAGACATTCCCCTCTCTTTATCTGGGTGTCTTGAATTTTTCTGCCCTGATTAGAGAATTTTTTTTACTGAACTTCAACACAAAGCCTCTTTCAAAGTGTTAATTTTACATTCCGAAACCATAGAAAATGTAACATATTTACTCGCATTTCTGAAATATTTGCTCAGTGCATTCAATAATCAACCACTTCATGGTACGTTCTGAATCATCATGTTCTGATGAAAGTCAAGAAAAATTCTAAAAAGGAGATAAAATATGCATAGCAGCTTAGGAAACGGCAACATTCAAATTTCCAAATCTATAGCTTGAAGACGTCCCGGCTCGAGGCTCATAATTACAATATTCTGACCTTCAAAAACACAAAGAAAAAAAAATCCTTATTATCATAACCTTGGTCTGAGCCAAGCAGGGAGGTCAGTGGGGGAGTCTTGATTCGGTGAAGTTTATTTTGAGAACTTTTCATCTGGGTTTATTAGCAGATTATACGACGTCATGTAACAAGTTATCAAAGTGTCCATCTGGAGGATTAATCAATGTATCAGACAGATCACCACGTAAATCACCGAAAACAGAGCTCAGAAATAGGAACAACGTGACGGAGGCGCCGCTGAATAATCCCTTCATCTCCACAACGTGAGGCGAGGAACCAAAACCATCGCAAAGTGAAAGGTGGAATGAACAAAATATAACTCATATATATCTATCCCATATCTATCTATCTATCTCATATCTATCTATCTCATATCTATCTATCTATCTCATATCTATCTATCTATCTATCTATCTCATATCTATCTATCTATCTATCTATCTATCTATCTATCTATCTATCTCATATCTATCTATCTATCTATCTATCTCATATCTATCTATCTATCTATCTATCTATCTCATATCTATCTATCTATCTATCTCATATCTATCTAATATCTATCTATCTATCTATCTATCTATCTCATATCTATCTATCTATCTATCTATCTCATATCTATCTATCTATCTATCTCATATCTATCTATCTATCTATCTATATATCTATCCCACTATCTATCTATCTATCTATCTATATATCTCATATCTATCTATCTCATATCTATTTATCTATATCATATCTATCTTTCTATCTATCTATCTCTCATATCTATCTATCTCATATCCATCTATCTCATGTCTATCTCATATCTATCTATCTATCTATCTCTCATATCTATCTATCTCATATCTATCTATCTATCTCATATCTATCTATCTATCTATCTATCTATCTATCTCATATCTATCTATCTATCTATCTATCTATCTATTTATCTATCTATCTATCTATCTATCTATCTCATATCTATCTATCTATCTCATATCTATCTCATATTTATCTCCCTATCTATCTTATACCTATCACATATCTATCTTTTATCTACAAGTATCTCTCTCACATGTCTATCAATCAAACAAACTATCTATTAATCTCTTTCATATCTATCTAAATATCCTTTATCTACAAGAATCTCTCTCTGTGTCTGTGTAATCTCTCTCTCTTTCTCTATATCTCTGTACATATATATATATATATTTTAAAATATATTAAAAATATATATTTTATATACATATATATATAAAATATATAACACACCATCTACTGTATCTAATATGTATCTCTATCAAAATCCAACTATCTATTTATTTATCAAATATCTATCTATCTCATATCTTTCTACCTCATATCTATCTATCTATCTATCTATCTATCTATCTATCTATCTATCTATCTATCTATCTATCTATCTCATATCTATCTATCTATCTATCTATCTCATATCTATCTATCTCATATCTATCTATCTATCTATCTATCTATCTAACCTCATATCTATCTATCTCTCATATCTATCCCAAATCTATCTATTTATCTATCTATCTATCTCATATCTATCTATCTCATATCTATCTATCTATCTATCTATCTATCTCATATCTATCTATCTCATATCTATCTATCTCTCATATCTATCCCAAATCTATCTATTTATCTATCTATTTATCTATCTATCTATCTATCTATCTATCTATCTATCTATCTATCTATCTCATATCTCTCTATGTATCTCATATCTATCTCATATCTATCTATTCTTCACACACCAAGTTACTAGTTTTAGTGCAGACTTTATGTTTTATTTCTTTCCCCATTTTCTCAGCTTCTCTTTGAAGCCGAGGGCGGGATATGTTTGTCTCCCATGCAGAATCTTGCAGGTGGGGTAATTACAGAGGACCCTGCTTCCCTCCTCCTCGCCCTTCAGGCATCTTTTCTTATCCCCTTTCCTGTGTTTAACCATCAGATTTCCATGAAAATAACTTCATGGGTGTATGGGAAGCCGCTGTCCTCCCATTTGTATTTGTTGCTGGGTAATTGCAGTGGGGCAAGGTGGCCTGTAAGTAGAGCTGAGATGGACAAGTGCTGTACTGTACTGCCCCCATTTACATGCCAATTGTGCCTTGTGGTGGCCCCTTTCATTCCCCGCTTGGATTATTGACTCAGCTGACTGTTTTGTCCCATACAATGGCCGCCTGATGAATCATTGTTCCCCCCTGTTTCATTAGCAGGTGCAGGGGCCACTGGTCAGGAACAACAACAAGAGTGCAGCCACCGCTCTCCAGCACATGTGGCCCCAAACTGCACTTTTATTGTGGAGGTTTATAAAATTCTGTAGTGGAAGCAAATGGCAGCAAAATGTACAAGACCTCCAGACCAGCCGGACAGTGACGAGGATGATGAGGGTTATCCCTCGTTAGAATTCTACTACTATTGTATTGACTTTGTAGGACTAAGTCTTCTCCACTCATCGCTTGGACGGACAATGACAACTAGACGCTTATTGCTCCAAAAATCAATGTGAAAATCTTTCGTCGTTACTCCTTTGTTTTTTTTTCCTGTATTGTGCATCAGACATCTTAGAATAATAATCTATAACAGTGCAATTCTTTACTGCCTGTACATTCCGTGCAATTTTACATTTGTTATTTTTTGCCATTTTGATCACAATGAGCGTCATCCCTTGAAAACTTAAGCCTAAAAAAATTAAAAATTAAACGTAATAATGCAACAACAAAAAAATTGGGGATCTTTTTGTTGCATGTCTTTAATAAAAAATGTCTTGTTTGAACCCAGACTTTGAGGGTTTTCTCACCTTGCTGTTTCACAGAGACACAGGCAGCTTCAGATTCACACGTCCTGGTCAGGCAGTGGGTAGTTCTATAGTAGTGATGAGCATACTTAGCTCCTATAACTAGTTGAGATCTAAGTTTAGAAGATTTAATCTGTAAGTAAACAAAGCTAGATAGCTCCAAGGAGTGAAAACAATTGCTAATCAAAGGTAAACAAGCTAATCTTGTTATAGATAAAGACTGCACTTCCAATCATGGTGATGTCATTCTCTTCTCTCTGTCTAACCAGGGAAAGAGTGCTATGGTTGGTATACCTTGAGGACACTTGTTGTGCACTCAGAGCAGGTAACATCTCTCTTATCTCATGATCATGACAATATCAAAAGAGCAATGTAATTAGTAAAAGTCTTCATTTACCTTTCCCTACATGTTGAAAGCTAATCATTGTAGTGAGAAAACCCCTTTAATCCTCATGCACATTACTGTACTATAACATACAAAGCCTATAAAAGTCAAGGATCTAGGGCTAGAAAGAGAGCCATGCATACGATGAAGATTACAGCACTCATCCATGTTACCGCTCTATCTCACCTACTACATTTTTTTTGAAAGTCACACATGGTGGCAGAGACCCCCATTATGCCAAGATATTAGGTCCCATAGATGGCTACACAGTGCACCATTAGTAACTTCTGGTCCCTCGGATATGGAAAATACATGTGAGCGGCCACCAGTCAAATGCAAGCATTTCTGTCACCACCTGGCTGAGGGCCCCACAGAACTGCATGGTAGGCAAATGTGGTCCCTAGGCTGCAGGGTGTACACATCCACAGGAGAGTAGGGAAAACCCCTAGTCAGCCCATGGGAACAGTGGACCCCTAGGGATGAAGGACATGGTGGCCCTTTGGCAGGTCTGGGTTGCTTTTCAGGGAGATATCCAAAGAAAGAGGCAGAAAGCAAGAGTCATGTACAGTAGCTTTAGGATGGGCCCCAAGAAGCAACTTCACTGATGGGCCGAAGAATCAACTCCACTGGGGGGCCCCAAGAAGCAAGTCTATTGGTGGCCCCGAGAAGCACTCCACTGGTGGCCCCAAGAATCTACTCCACTGGTTGGCCCCAAGAAGCAAGTCTGATGGGACCCATGAATCAACTCTACTGGTGGGCCCCAAGAATCAACTCCAGTGGTGGCCCTAAGAATCTACTCCACTGGTAGGCCCCAAGAAGCAAGTCTGGGGGGGATCATAAATTAATTTACTGGGGGCCAAACAAAAATCAACTCCAGGGGTGGTCCCAAGAACAATACACTAGTAGGCCCTGGAATCAATTTCATGGTGGCCCAAGAATTTATTATGGGGGCCCCAAAATATCTCATGGGGGGGCCCCAGAAGCAAGTTAGGGGGTGGGCCCCATGAATCAACTCCATGGTGGGCCCAAAGAATCAACTTATAGTAGGCCCTGAAAATAAACTGCCTGGTGGGCCCAAGATTCAACTCCCTGGGGGGGCCCCAAGAATCCTCACTGGTGGGCCCCTAGAATCAACCCATGGTGGGCCAAAAAATCAACCCCAAATGGTGGGGCCAAAAAATCAACTCCCTGGGGCCCCCCCTGTAATACCTAGTAGGCCCGGGAAAAAATCAACTGCCTTGGTGGGCCCATGAATCAACTCCATTGTTGGGCCCCAAGAATCAAGTCTACTTGTGGGCCCCTAGAATCAACTCCACTGATGGACCTCAGGTACCTACGTTTGACCCTAGTCATATAGAGGCCACACGGTGGCACCTCGAGAGATTGCTGATCCATAGTGCAGAACTTTAGGGAACTTATGAGCTGTTCCTTGTCAGCTAGCATTATAATTGGACAGTATATTCCATTTTCAAGTGTTTGTGGGACTTGTGTTCCCTCTCTTAGGTAGGTTTAGGTCAATGCAATGATATATCCTATGAGATGGACATGCTTAGACTATCATCCGTGCGATGGACGTGTCTCTGTTGTATTCAAATCTCCCTGACGGTATAGACAGCCTGTTCTGTGATTGTACATGCAAAACATCCAGGACAGGGCCTAGACCAACACAGGACCTTGGATTTGCATGGGATCTTATTTGCAGGGGTTTTTATGTAAGCACGGAGGGTGGATGTGGGTGAAGAAGGATTGGTCATCCACTAAATCACCAGGGCAAGGACAAAAATGAGCAGCTCCTCCTTCACTGCGTCTTGTCATAGGCAAAAATGGGCAAAGGGGCTGTGTAGCTGGGATGTCGAATGTGTACCCGTGCCGCCTTCCCACTATCACACACCAAGTATAGCAGAGGTCCCTCCTATGGGGCTTTTTATCACCATCTCAGGGGCCCTGATGACAGAATACTGCCAATATTGCCCTGATGGCACCCCTGGCACCAGCTACAGGAAAGCTTGGGTCCACAGGGACTCTCTTTGTCTAGAGGTGAAATATCCAATAAACTGCGGATATTATAATTTAAAGGAATTTTCCACTTTGTATGAACCCTTTATCGATGTTAGTAAATATAAGGTAATGGATGGGGCCCCCTCTCTTATCGCTAATGCAAAAAGTGTGAGCTTTATTTCCCAAATTAGCATTCACCAAGCCGTCCCTTATAACTGGATATGAGGGGTCTCAGAAATGAGCGCTAGTAATAACATGGGGCCACACAATGAACAAAGCCATTTCTCTCACTTGTTTACAAAGGAGTTCGGTGGAGCGGCTCTGCACATGCCCGACCACCGCCTCATAGGTCATTTGCTTAGAGGGAAGAACGCTCCCTAAGCTGACGTCCCAGAGGGCAGTGGTCGGGCGTGTGCAGAGCTGTGCCAAAGAACTCTTTTGTAAGGAGGGCTCCTTATTGAAGTGATTGATGGAGATCCCCCCCCAAAATCATATTCATCACTTATCCTCACCTATCAAGAGGAAATTGCTGGGCTACTTTAGGTGGCTATGAAGGGGACAAGTGGAGAGTCAATGGCAGCATTTAAAGGGATACTCCAGGGGGGTTTATCAACTATCCATGAAAGGGACAAGGGGGGGGAATGGCTTCGTTTAAAGGGATCTTTTAAAAGCATCTAATGGTTCCTCATTGAAGCAATTGATGGAGATCCCCACTAAAGTCATATTCATTATCTAGACTGTGGATATTGTTATCCCATATTAGGTGGCATTTAGAGTGAAACGTGGGGGGTAAATGGCTTAATTTAAGTATTCCAGCACTTGTGGAGGGTGGTGTAGAGGAAACAGGGGGGAGAGGGCTTATCACCTATCCATTCAGATGACAAGAGAGGGCAAATGGCTCCAATTAAAGGAGTATTCCAGCATGTGTGTGGGAGGGAAGGGACATAACCTAGCCATGCAGGTGACCAATGGGAAACCATGACTTTTAAAAGCATCTAATGGTTCCTCATTGAAGCAATTGATGGAGATCCCCACTAAATTCTTATTCATTACCTAGTCTGTGGATATTGTTATCCAATTTTAGGTGGCTATGAAGTTGACAAGTGGGGGGTAAATGGCTTCATTTAAGTATTCCAGCATGTGTGTAAGGTGGTGGGGAGGAAGCAGGGGTGGGTGGGGGTGTTTACCTATCCATGCAGGTGACAAGAGGGGGCAAATGGCTCCATTTAAAGGAATATTCCAGCATGTGTGTGTGTGTGGGGGGAGGGAGGGGTTATAACCTATCCATGCAGGTGACAAGAGAGGACAAATGACTTAATTTAAAGAAGTATTCCAGCATGTGTGTAAAGTGGTGGGTGGGGAAGCGGGGGGTGTTATCACCTATCTATTCAGATAACAAGAGGGGGCAAATGGCTCAATTTAAAGAAGTATTCCAGCATGTGTGTAAGGTAGTGGGGAGGAAACAGAGGGGAGGGGGATTGACCTATCCATGCAGGTGACAAGAGGGGGCAAATGGCTCAATTTAAAGGAGTTTTCCAGCATGTGCGGGAGGGGTTATAACCTATCCATGCAGGTGAGTAATGGGTGTCAATGTCTTCTTTTAAAGGTGTATTCCTTTGGTGGGTTACTACATATACATTGGTATACCATTTACATTAACCCTCCTCCACACACACTCAATTTTAATCTGCATGAACACCTGAAACAGGATAAAAATATCCACAGGATAGGTAATGAATATGAGTTAGTTCGGTGCAGACCTCCATCATCATCAACCTGGGGCCCTCAGTTGTTTCCAAAAGAGATCATTGAAAAGGTGATAGACCCCTCCTGGGTTATCCCTTTAAATGAAGCCACTTGACTCCCATCTGTCACCTACATGTATAGGTGTGTGCATGCGCCCAATCATCGCCCCATAGGTCAGGTACTTAGGCAGCACTCTTTCTCTAAGCACATAACCTATGGGGCAATGCATCCACACTTTGTCACTAGTTTGAGATATTCCAGAACTCGTATACGGAGGGATCTAGTGTAATATCACTTAAAACGCACCTTTTATTGGAGATCATTTAAAAGAATAGTTCACGCGTTTCGAGCCTGTATACTTTGGCTCTTAGTCATAAGAGCCACACTTTGTCACCTATTCAGTTATTAACCCCCCTGGAGCTTTGGCGTAGCTATAGGGGGTGCAGTGGTAGCAGTCGCTACCCGTCCCTGCAGTCTGAGGGGGGGGGGCCCAAAAGCCTTGTCAATGGCACATGGTAACTGAGGGGTCCCACTAGGGTCCAGAAGCTTCAAGTTACGCCTCTGCCCTGGAGTACCCCTTTAAATAACGCCATTGCCCCTCCCCCACCTGCCGCCTTCATAGCCAACTCCAATTACGTAAGCGCTATAACTTTTTTTTCCGTTGTCAAGGACCGAAGCTTAAAAAAATGTAGCATTTATCTCTGTGAAATAATCATTCGGAAGCGTTGCTCAGCAACCTCCGCGTGTAATGACTTTGCACTGATGCAATATGAAGACTTCACCCACTAAGTGAGAAGACGCCGTGCGTGTCAAAACTCCGAAACGGCTCCTCAGCGGCTTTTGTTTTGCTCAGATCTCCTTCAATCTAAGGAGACGGAGAGCAGGATAAACAGCCAGATGCTGGGAGCCGATAAACAAACAGCGCCGAGGAGACGATGGATCCAAACTCGGGGATTCTCTGCTGCATTATCTTGTTTAAGTAAATCACAGAAAGCCCCGGAAGACAAAATCAATTGCAAGCAAGAAGGTTTGTGTAGCGCGTTCGGAGCCCTGTGATGTGAACAACAAGGTTCCCTTTGGAAGTTGCTTTACGTCTTCGATGGGGGATTCTGAGCACGTGTCAAGCCAGGGCCACGAGGAGGGAAAGACAAAGATCTGGCTTCTGCAGATGTTACATTTCTTTCCCTTTGGGAAACAGATACAAAGGGGGGGATGGAGGGAACCCAAGAGAAAGCGCTGTCCAATGGAAGCAAACACTCGCATGGTGGGTAAAGCCTTGTGACTCCATCTGGCTGTTAAAGGGGTTTTGCCACGAAGTAAAATTGACGTGGGAAACTTGCAAATGAAAAAAAAAATTTTCACCATTCTTTATTTTTAAAAATTCTGCACGTTTTTGTTGCCCCTTTAGTGATCCCTTTTTTACAGTCGTCTCCAGGGGATAGCCCCGGGTGGAGCTTCTCGTCCTGGTCGCCTTTTCTCAGACACACCCTTTTCCAGGCAGTTTGAGTGTTAAACCCCAGTTGTGTATTTACTCTGTCCTTGTTTTCCCTTAGTAACACACAAACCCCATTGCTGAGCGAGTGTTCAACCCAGGTGCTGTATTCTATCCGTCCTTTTATCCCTTAGTAAATTAGTCAAATAGTCAAATAAATAAAAAAGAAACCCTTTATGGGTTGTGCATTGATAAAGAGAAAATAAACCCTAGGGTTTTGGGTTCCCGCGGGATTTTAACCCAGGACCCTTGGCCCGGAGGGAAAAAAATTTTTTTTCAGTATCCATGCTTTAATAAAAACAGACCTTTCTTTGACCAAGAGTGGAAAGGGTGGTGGTGTCTCCGCTGGGTCACATGATGCAATTTAAAAAAATACAAAGCCCCTTCTGAGCGCAAAGAGCGGAAAAAAGCAGGATACAGGAGGTGTGAAAAAGAGAATGTGGCAAAACCCCTTTAATGGTGGATTTCACACAGGGTTGTGGCCAATGGGACCACTCTCCCTTTTTGGCATCAAGACCTAAGGAGTAGGGTTGGTTGAACCTGTCCTGGTTTGGGTTGCCACTGCTTCACCTGAGCTTGTAAAAAAAGGGGTTTGGGATGTCCTAAACCCCTTTTTTTTTTTTGTGGGCTCTAACCCCCTTTCCCATAATATGACCCTTACTCAAAATTGGAGTTAGGGTTTTTCATCAGCTTTTAATGGTTAACTTAAAGGGAATTGTCAAAGTTTTGCCCCCTTGTGGGGCGCACAAGCTAGGCAGACCTGTGTTTCCCCGCACTTTGCCCTTATTCTGTAAAAATGTGGGTTTTAGAGCATTTAATGCTCAAATCGTTTCATGAGCAGGTGTTAGCTCCCCCATCAAAAGGCTTGCCCCCCCCATTGACAGTTATTCCTGATTTTTACCTATTTAAAATAATTAGGTTTATCGTTGAGGTGGGGGGGGAGTAGGGGGGGGGGGATGAAAAAATGGTCTTTGGACCTTTTGAAAACTGCAGATTTGAGCAAAATATCGAAAACTCCAGATTTAAGAATAAGGGACACAGCGTGGAAACAGCTGTCGACCTGGCTTGTGCTGTCCTCAGCAAGGGGGGAGCTAAACTATGTGGGGAAAGGTTTTTTTTAAAGGGGTTTTCACTACATTGATTATCTCACTTTAGTCCTGTTTTCTTTGGGTTTTATTTTGAATTCAGGGGGGGTTTATGGCTTTATAGGTGAGTAGGAAAAAAAGGGGGGGGCTGAGCTATAGAACCGTGCTGGCAGTCTTCAGGGGGATTGAACAGGTATGTAGCTTAGGGAACCAGTGCTGGCGCCTATCAGGAGAGATTTTAACAGGTTGAGGCTATAGCAACCGCACTGGCAGGTATCAGGACAGATCAAACAGGTTTTGTAGCTTAGTAAAACCCGCATGGCAGCCTATCGGGGAGGGTTTGAACAGGTTTTATTTTGCAAATAGGCTGTTGTTAGAACCAACGCTGGCGCTATCTGAGAGTCAAACAGGTCTGTAACTATAGTGACTGAGGAGTGATGCAGGGCCCATACAAGGGGGATATTGGGGTAGGGTAGGACACGTTAATGGAATTATTGAAAAAAGATTTTTTTGCAAAAAAACTTTAAATAAAAAGCAGCAATCCCGTAAGGGGGGACAAACCCCTTTAACACTTTCCCTTTGGGTCTCAGGTCCGGAGGCAAAACTCGTTTTTGTTATTCTGGTCTGACGCATATTGGGTTTTATTTTGTTGGGGGGACCGGAAAAAAAAAGTCTAGAAGTCGAAAGTTTATTTAAAACCGGTTGTGGTCATAACGTGCATGCAGTTCTTTAAACCTTTTTTGTTAGCCTTCATTTTCGCTACAACATGATCCTAATAATCCCCAAAGTAAGTAGCCAACAAATTTCCAAACCAAAATTACTTAACCAATTAACCAACTACCCAACCAGTTAACAAACCATGCACACAGCTATCCAATTAACCAATAGACCAACTAATTATCCAACCAGCTGAATCTATGCTCACAGATACAAAACTACCCTATAAATCAAAAAATCTATCCAACCAGCTAAAAAAAACATCCAAATGGCTTCCCAACTAACCAATAATCCAACTAATTGTCCAACCAGCTGACAAACAATGCACACAGCAACCCAACACACCAATAACCTAACCAACTAACGATCCAACCTGCTATCAAACCATGCACTCAGCTACATAAGTAACCGTTAACCAAAACAAATATCAAACCTGACATGGAACCATGCATCAGCGACCCAAAACCAATTAAAAAACCCAGCTAAAACCTTTTCCCAACCCCTCCCAAAAACCCAAATTTATTCCCCAACAAAATTAAAAAAAAAAAAAAAAAAAAAAAAAAAAACTTTAAAAACATGACACGAAACCCCAAAATTACCAATAACTCAACCAACTATCTGTCCAACCGTTTTTAAAGGCCTTTTGCATCAGCTACCTAACTAAGCAAACCAAAAAACAACTTTAACCGCCATAAAAACCATGCATCAGCTGCCAATAATTATAAACCCCGCTAAAACCATTATTCCCTTACAAAAACAATAAACCA
This sequence comes from Phyllomedusa bahiana, assembly GCA_025379985.1. Lineage (NCBI taxonomy): Eukaryota > Metazoa > Chordata > Amphibia > Anura > Hylidae > Phyllomedusa > Phyllomedusa bahiana. Next base: position 200,491 of record JAODAL010000425.1, read on the forward strand.
ACTAATTGTCCACTTAACTGACAAACTATGTACATGGCTACCCAGCTAACCAATACCATTAACAACTATCCAACCTGCTATTAAAGCATGCACTCAGCAAACAGTATTCAATTTAATTATCCAACCTGTTAGACTATCCACACAGATACCCTACTAAACAACAAACTATAAAACTTTAATTAATGACAAACATTGCACATGGCTACCCAACTAACCAATAATCCAACAAACTGACACTTGTTTAAAAAACAGCTCAAGCTAACTAATAAACCAACTAATTACCCCGCCAGCTAAAACCATTCACACAGAACCTTAAAAACAATAAACCAACTAATTGTCCACTTAACTGACAAACCCCTTTTTCATGGCCCCCCGCTTTAAACCAATTTAAAAAAAAAAAACTATCAAAACCTGCTTTAAAAGGGTTTCACTCAGCAAACAGTTTTTCCAGTTAAATTTTTCCAAACCTGTTGACCCATCCCCCGATTCCCTACTATAACCAAAAAAAACCAATTTTAATTTTTCCAATTTTTCTGATAAACCCTTGCACATAGCTATCCCAATAAAACCCAAAAAACCCAAACAAACGTGACCAAAATTGTTTTCAAAAAGCTACACAGCAAACTAGTTTAAAACCAAAATTTTTATCCAAGCAGCTAAAACCATTCACACAGCTGACCGATTTACTATCCAAACAACTACTAAACCTTGCAAACAGGTACCCAAATAACTAATAAACCAACTTATTACCCAACCAGCTCAAACCATTCACACAACTACCCAACTAAATGATAAATTTTTTATCCCCAAAAAAATTTTAAAACCTGGCCCGAAATTAAAAAAAAAACTAAATAAAACCCAATTTATTTAATTCCAACAATCTAAACTTTAAAACCCCGTCATTTTTTCAAAACCTAACTAAACCCAAAAAACCAAACCAACTATCCAAGCTACCTACAAAACCCTGCCCCTCAGCCCAAACCGCCCAACCAATAAACCAAATAATTTCCAACCCGGGTAAAACCATTCACCCTTGTCTTTTCCCGCCCATGTAGTTGCCCCGTCTCTATTTTGTACCCAAATTAGGACAGATGGGACCAGAGGTGTAACTTGAAGCTCCTGGGCTCCAAAGCAGAAAGTGAGATTGGGCCCCTCAGCTACCATGCGCCATTTACAAATTTTCTGGTGCTTCCCTTTTGTTTGGGAGAAAGGCTTTTGGGCCCGGGGAGCGAATTTCTAAACCCCGCACCCCCTTTTAGCTTTCGCCCCATGGAAGGGAATCCCAAAAAAATGTATAGAACAAAATTTCATGACCCTTTAAGCAAATTTTGCAAACAATTTAATTAGCCTCTGAAACCCCTAAAGGGATTTTTTTTTTAAAGGCCAAATTTTTCCCAAATTTAAATTTTTGGGTTTTCAAAAAAATCCCAAAAAATGGAAACAATGTAACAAAAAATATAATAATTCGTTTGTAAAATACGGAGTTACCCCCCCCCCCCCCCGCCTCGTGCAGCACATCTTTCCAGGAGAGCAGCGTCTCCCTGGGGATCTCTTTTTCAAGAATCACAACTGTTAAACTAAAAGCTTCTCTCATTAAAGAACGGCTGCGTATCACAACAAGCGCGGCGTTCCCTGACAGACAGGTGGTCATTTTGGAGAGTTCCCTTCCAGCGTCGTGCAGGGGCGGTGCACTCCAGCGATCAGCATATGCGATGACATTAGGTGCTGCCCCGCTCTGATTCCTGCTGCAGGGAAAAATAATGAGCTCCGAACTGCAACATAAGAAACGGATCCAGCCCCTAATAGCGGGCGCGAGCGCCGCCCGCTTCCCCAGAGCCCCAATTGTGCTTTCGGCTAGGTCTTTAGAAATAAGCAGAATGAGGCGTTTACGCCTGAAAGAGCAGATTGGGGCTCGGTGTGAAAATGCAGAGTGCAAAAAATATGTAGTCAGGATATGAACCATTGTAAAAGGGGGGGGATCTGCAGAGAATGGCGTCGCCCACGCCGGGTGCGATAACTTGTATCCATTTTGTAAAGTTCCATCAATGGAATGTTCAGGTTTGTTACTTGTGTTTGGTATTGATGGAACCAAAGCCAAAAAAATTCAACAGATTGAAGAAAGCATTGCTTTTTTATTTTTTTTTTGCCGATACAATGCCACATGCCTAGGTTTTGCGGTCGGGTGAAAGGGTAGCTGAAACCCCATGAGCTTTGCAGGGGGTGGCGCTGTTTTTTTAAAAAAATGCTTTAAAGGTAAGGTGTCATCAAAAAAGCCCTTTGTTTAACTAACGTTTTTATGTTAAACAATTTTTTTTGGGGTTTTTTTTATTTTTCATTCATTTAAATTTTTTTAAATTTTTTTTAATTTATTTGCAGTTTTCACTTTGGCACTAGGCTTATAAAAGTTGACATTCCTGTTTGTAGAGAGAGATTTTCAGTAGTTGTCTTTCGTACAAGCAGGGTTATACTGAGAAAACCCAAATTTTTATAGAAACATGGGGGGGCCCCAGTCACAATTTGAGAGTTTACAGCTCACCCTTCCTCTCCCTCCACGCCCGACTTTTTCCAGGTACCCGAGAAAGCCCACAATGCTTTCCATTTGATGGATTTAAAAAGTCAAATAGGGACATGATTTCTTCCCCGGTCAAAGGCATGCCCCCAAATTTCAATGGAGATGTCAAGCTCCCCTTTTCCCGCACCTGACTTCTTTTCCCAGGGGCAAAAGTCATGCCCACAAACCCCTTTCCCATAGAAAGATTCCCCAAGGGCAAAATAGCAGATGTCACAGCTCCCCCCTTTCCCGCCCCACCTTGGGACTTCCCCTTCCCCGGTCCCCCAGAAAGGGCAATTTTTCCACAACAACTCCCCCCCCCCCCTAGAAGGATCCCCAGTCCCAATAGGGGGATGTACAGTTTTCCCCCCTTTTGCCACTGACCTTTTCCCCGGGGCACAGAGCATGCCCCCAACCTCTTCCTATAGAGGATCCCCCGGGCACAATTTGGAGATGTAAAAGCTTTCCCCCCCCCCTGCACAATGACCCTTCCCTTTTCCCGGGTCACGAAACATGACCAACAAAAAATCTCCCCATTGAAGGAATCCAAACCCTTCACAATAGGAGATGTCAAAAATCCCCCTTCCTGCACACTGTCTTCTTTTAAAAGGGAAAAGAGGGATGCCCACAACATCTCCTTAAAGGATCCACCATTACAATAGGAGTTTTCACAGTCCCCCTTCCCCGCACCCTTTTTTTCCGGTCCGGATGCCCCAAGAAGTAATGGGACTGGTCTTTTAAGGTTCAAAAGTGCGAAGTGCTGTAAAGTATTCTCTGACTGCTTTTTTAAATCAGAGCAGAAAAGGAATGTTGCCCCCCAAACAATACAGAGAAATCTACAATCAGAAAATAAAAATGGCGAAGCAGAAAAGAATATGGATCAGTGTCCTGTCTTAATTAGTACAAAAAAAATGGCGACAGATTCTCTTTAATCTCAATTGCCTTTTGACTGATTCCAAACTAGAGGACACCAGTCCTGCACGAGGTGTAAAATGCAGAGATTTGGGAATCTATCTGCTAGGTCCTTGCATTGAAACATTGGTTTAGCTTTTTCTGTTCCATTTGTTTCCCAAAGAAAAAAAAAAACCATTAAAATTCTTTCCCTAACAAATCTTTTTAATTCTCTTGGAAGCAAATTTTTTTTACAGATTATTACCTGCCTCCCTTCACAAGGTCACCATATGTAATCTCAGACGATTTATCTGAGGCTCCAGCCAACAACCAGTTCCCATCTCACCCCAAATCACCGGGTCCCTTTTCTTTTAAATTTGACCAGGGCCCCTGCCAATACTGGTGGTGCCCCTGTACCTGAACCACAAGAACAGTTAGGAACCCCAAAATGGTATCAGCGCTGGCTTCTGGTGGATGGAAGGGGGTTTGGGGTGGTAAATAAAGTTGGGGGTTAAGAAGGAAAGATTTTTTTTTTAAATGATCCCTTTAAAGTGTTTTTTCAGGGTTTTGGGGCAATTTTTCCATCTTTCTCACAGTCAGAGAATCAGAGAAGCGAAGATTGTCACTGATCATTGATTATTTTGCACCATGCAGTGATACATATCTATATAGGTCATCATTGGTTACAGAACAGCAAACCTCAAATTAGATATGAGGGAGGTAAACAAATTTAAATAAACATCAATTAAACAAATCCATACCAAAATTTTTTAGTTGATAAATCAGTATGGGGGCCCCCAAATTCCCCGTGGTGGCTTTGGAGGAAAAACGGTAGGGATGTTGGGTTTTAAAGCTTTTTTTGGTGTGCCCGGAGGTTAGCGTCAAGACTTGGTATCTTCCCCCAACTGGCTAGGGACCATTCAAGAGACTCCCAAATAACAAACAACTACCAACCAATTTTTTTTTACTAAAATTTTCACCAACCCGCAATTCACGAGCTAACTATTCAACCAAACAACTATCTAACCAACTAACTAACTGTGTAACTACCAATCAACCAACAAACTATTCAGTCAAGTAAGAAACAAATGCCTCAATAAACTCTTTAACCAAGTAACAAACGAAACTAATACGTAAGTTCCCCATACACGGTAGACAATAATTGGCCTGAATCTATCACTTTTGGTTGGATGGATGGGGGTTTGGGTTTGGGGCATGGTGAGTCCAATGGAGATTTTTTTTTCCCTTTGAGAAAAGCCCCATTGAGTTGGGCACCTTGTGTGAACGCTGTATGGGCAACTTGTATGGAAAGTATATGAGCACCTTGTATGGAAGTTATTTGGACAATTTGTCGGGAAGGTGTATGGGCAACTTGAAAGGAAGGTGTATGGGCACTTTGGGGGAAAGGTGTAGGGGCACTTGTTGGAAGGTGTTTGGGCACGGGGGGTTTTTTTATGGGGGTGTATGGGAAACTTGTATGGGGAAGGGTTGTTTGGGGATGGGCCCAAAACCCTTGTATGGAAGGTCTATGGGCAACTTGTATGGAAAGGGTATGGGCACCTTGTATGGAAGGTGTAGGAATTTTAGGGAGGTGTATGGGCCTTTTTATGAAGGTGTATGGGCCCCTTTTTAGGGGAGGTTATGGGAACCCTTGTATAAAAGTGTAGGGGCACTTTTTGGGAAAGGTTATGGGCAGCGGGGTTTGGGCACTTTTTTGAAGGTGGGGGTTGTAAATGGGGGCCCTTGTTTGGAGGTTATGGCTCTTGTATGGAAGGTGTATGGGCACCTTGTTTGGAAGGTTATGGCACTTGTAGGGAAAAGGTTATGGGCAATTTAGGGAAGGGTATGGGACTTGAAAATGGGGTAGGGATAGGGCAACTTTTATGGAAGGTGTTGGGAATTTTTTTGGGAAGGTTAGGGGGACTTGTAGGGAAGGTGTATGGAAATTTTTTGGGAAGGTGTATGGGCAGCTTGTTTGGGAAGTGTATGGGCAACTTGTATGTGGGGTGTATGGGCAACTTGTATGAGAGGTGTATGTGCCCCTTGTCTGGAAGATATGTCGACAACTTGTATGAAAGGTGTATAGGGAACTTGTATGGAAGAGGTACATGCACCTTGTATTAAAGGTATATTAGTACCATTAACCAACTAACCAACCAAGCTCACAATAAACAGTCCAGCTTATAAACCAAGAAATTTGCTACTCAACCAACCATTTAACTAACCAAACTGAGCAACCAACCAAAGAACAAAAAACAAACACAATCTAACCTAATAAGCTCGGTATCCGGCTCCTTAATTAAAACAAACCTCTTATTGGTTACAATATCTCCCATATCCTTACAGTAATAAGAAGAATTAATTATAAGCACCTCGCTAACACTCATATTAAATCCTGCACTAAACTTCATATCCTTTCCCTTTTTTTTTAATCACTGAAGCGGTGTGCACGCACGAGAGGAGAGCGGTCGTCTTCTTTCTCTAATACTCTTTGATTGAAATTTAAAAAGTCCACAGATAATTAATTTCTCCACATCACATTGACTCATCTCTTCTGCCAATTTGGATGTTGTTGTTTTAATTTTGTAACAAGCTAATAATGAGATTTAAACTTCAAAATGAGTCCCAATGTGGCCAATTTAACAATTAAAGAAACAATATACCACAAAACGGATGCGGAAAAAAGTAAGTTTCGGGATACAAATGTTTTAATAGGGGGCTTCTATAAAACCCCCAGATGAATAGGACAACGGGACACAATTTTTCATCCCCGCGGTTTAAATAGAACATAAATGATGGTATAATATACTGCCACATGTCGATAGAAATGCTTTTATTTCCAAGCTGTATATTGACTCTTGAATCATGGAAGTAACTTGCTTGACTTTACAGTGTAGCTGCCGAGACTGTGACATGATAGGAATTGGAACTGTGAAAGGGTTAACCTACCAATATATCTATACAATATGCGGCATTGGATTTTTATCACCGTTGACCTCATGAATATTATTGATAGGAGAATTCCCTTAACACTAAATCCAAAGTCTGATTACATCAAAAGGATTATTGATAAGTTCATATCTAGTGGTAAATTTTAAGGAATTTTATGGTTTCTTACAAAAAATTAAAAAAAAAAGCTTCTTAATATACGTTGGGCAGGAATTTATCATCATCTCCGGGATCTTTGCTTGCTATTAGAGGTTAGAAACCCATCCTGACCTGTTTTCAATGGCCCCAATCCTTGGGATCCAGATTGATACTTTTTTCGACTTTTACATTGTAGCAAATTATCCAAACAAGAGAAAGAATTTGTTGCGAATAAGTCTACCTCACAAAGAATAAAAAAAAATAGGTACTTCCCTATTACATATTACATTCCCTTGACAAAGTACAAATGCAAAACGTGCATTGTGCGGTGTGCTCCTGGCCCTTTAAGTGTATATGGGGGGGTTTATTTTTTTCAATTTTATAGTATTGTTTCCCTTTGCATTGGGGTTTTTTACTTACGTTTTATTAAAAAGGGTTGTTCACCAGGGGGTTTTTTTTGCTTTTTTTAAAAGGGGGAAATGGGTTCTTGCAAAAACAAAGGGCTTTTTCCAATATGTGTTTTCCCTTAACAGTTCCTACCTATTCTTGAGATTTTCCCTTTGTATGGGCTGCATTGTTTTTTCAGGTGCTTTTTAGCTACAGACCCGTTTGATCTCTCCTGATGGCTGCCAGAATGGTTGCTATAGCTACAGATGGCTTCTCTGCAGTAGTGGAAACCAGTAAAAAATGCCCCCGAATTCAAAAAGAAAAAAAGAAAACAGGATGGGTGAGAGAATCAATGTAGGAGCAAAACCCCCTTTAACTTATTATATACACTTTTGGGCTGTTGTGAGTCAATGTTTTCTATCATTTGATGTTTATTATTATGTATTATTAAAATGTAGCAATAAAAATATTATTTTATAGCTTTTTTGTATAGTTTTTTGTACATTTTTTGTATAGTTTTGACACATATTTATTGTAGTTACTGGCCCGATATATAACTTTTTTGTAGATTTGTCTCCAAAAGGTTGTCAGTTAGATCAATTAAAAGTAAATCTACCAGCAAGGTTTTGGGGTCAGTTTTTTTTTTAGTTCAAAATTTGGAATCCGCCTGAAAATCCCCACTGTACCGTGCCCATAGACCCCAATAGAAAAAACCGGGCTGTAGTCTATTTTTGGGACGGTATTTTACTGAAGGACACCCAAACCAAAAACAAGGGAAAATTGAAATGTTTTTTTTGCCGGAGCCGTCAGATTCCTGCAACCCAATGTAGGGGCCCAGGAATCAAAAATTCGCCGCCGGTTTTTTGGCCTAAAAAGATGGCGGCGGGTCCGTTTGTGAAAATGTCGTCGGATTTTGGACAGTATTTTAACTTTGCCCTGTGGACTCAGCATAACAAATGCTCAATGATGAGAAATACTATAGATCGGAGCTGGTTTTCCTTTCCACGTGGTAGGAATGTTCCCAGGCACTGACAGCAAGCAGAGATCTTGAAATGAGTGAAACACAAAGTAGATGAGAAAGTTGTAGATTTTATTTTCCATGATACAAGGATTAAGATCGATTTGCAGAAGACTTCACCCATTATCTGTAGTTCCACTACGGTCGAGGGGCGGAGGCGTCTTCATACCAAACGCTCAAAGGCGGCTTTTTCTACAAACACAGTCCTGTATTTAGTGGTAACACTATGTAAATTACACACTACAATCAGGATAAGGTGTTTCCTCTACAAATACAATCCTCTGTTCAGTCCTAATGCTATGTAAATTATGTATTACACTCCAGATGATGCAGTTCTTGAATATCAGCTTTTATACTCTGCTTCAGGCCTGTAATGATGGGTGAGGCACAAACTTTGCACTTAATCACCTTAGAAGAGGTGGAACTTATAAGTAAAATGTGTTCTTAAAACAATAGGACTTCTATCTATTGAAAGCATTTTTTAGGATTGCTTTTTTGTCGTAAAGGTTTTTTTGCCACAAAGTGAGTTCCTTACCTCTTATCTGCTCAGGAGAGAATATAAACAAAGCATGCTGAGTCATGAACGGGTGCAGAGGGAAGAGGGAGGGGGTGAGCAGAGAGTAAGGAAGAAGGGAGCGTCTGCAATGTTTACTCAAATAATTACGTTACAACCAGTGGATTCTCAATACAGCAGAAAACCTCATACACTTCACTTTCTCCCCTGCCCCTTGCAAGCTCCTTAATGTTCCCTGTTATCAGATAAGAAGAGAAAACACTCAAGCACGGACAGATCAGCTCCTGTCAGTGTCCTGGTCGGCCAGATCAGCTCCTGTCAGTGTCCTGGTCATGTGTAATGTAAATTTTCAGGAAACTAAGGGGGACTGAGCAATGCTGTAGCTCTCACAGGCATCACTTTTTGTGATCACATATATTTAGAAAAGTGATTAAATACCCAATTTGGAGGATCCCACGTCAACATTACAACCCCTTTAATACATATCCAGAAAGGGTAATATCTCACCTTGGGGAGAGCACCATATAGGTGTGTGGAGTTTTGAGTGCCTTTTTGTCCTCCACTAGGCATCTGTATATCAAAAGGCCTTATGGGAAAGGAGCTGAGACGCTCAAGCGCCCTCTATTGAATGTAAAAAATCCTCAATTTGCTTTTGACCCACCGAGTCTTTAGAAAGCAAAAGGGATATTAGCCAAGCCAGTATTATTCATCCGCATACAGCTGTTTCGGGGTTTTGCCCCTCATCAGTGCAGAACAGAGTGTACTGGCTGGCCTGGGTGGGAGGCAATGAGTGACTCAGAAAGGAGACTATCTCTCCATGGAGAGAGCACCACATAGGTGTTTGGAGTTTTGAGTTGCCTTTTTGCCCTCCACACAGGATCCTGGTAAAACCACTTTCGCATGGTAGCATGTTGGTTTGTAACAGTGTCTGTAAGCTAAAATAATTGGGACAAGAACATGGAAATGAAACACATTTTTCCAAGGTACTTTGTTCTCTATTCAGGTTCCACCTCTGGTTTTGGCTTACAGATACAAATGCAAGATGCTGACAATCTTAAATGGAAGATAAGCCTATAACTACCTTCAATAGATAAACAGGTGTCTATTCAATAGACCATAGTCCATTAGTTACATATAAAGCAACACAGCAAAAGTGGAGCTATATCAACCAATCACAATCCACATCTCCTCACCCCAGGGCTGTTTAGATGGGGCTGTAGCACAATTTTATATTATATGCATTGCATAGATCACAATATAGGAACAATATTTGATATTTACAGGCTATAAAAATGATCCAGTGAAGGGTTATGACATTTACTAAAATAATTTGACACTGCCTGGTATTCACAGTGTATAGCAATGTGCACGTCCACCTGTGGAGCTGCATCTAGAGGATACACATGCTTAGTCTCCTTACAGCCAAGTCCCTGCAGAGTGACCCTCTGATTACAGAGCAAAGTGCATGTCCACCTAACGAGCGGAGTCTTAATGGACACACATGCTCAGTCACCCTCGCAACACCCAGGGCTCTGCATAGTGATCCTGTAGCCAAGTCTTATTGGGCACACATGCTTTGTGACTGTTCCCACACCCAGGACTCTGCACAGTTATCCTCTATTTATAGTGTGCACATCCACCTAATGAGCTGAGTGTTGGTGGACACACATGCTCAGTCACTCTCCTCGTACAGTCAGGTTTTTGCATAGTGATCCACTGTTCATAGTTTATGGCAATGTGCATGTCCACCTAATGAGAAAAATGCTGGAGGACACACATGCTCAGTCACTCTCATACAGCTAGGTCTCTGCATAGTGATCCTCTGTGAACAGTGTATAGCAATGGGCACGTCCACCTAATGAGCTGAGGCTGGAGGACAACATGCTCATATTCATTTCATTTCACTACAGCCAGTCTCTGCATAGTGATTTTGTACGTGTAGAGCAATGTCACGCAACTAACGAGCTGAGTGGAGGACACTTATGCTCAGTCATTCCCCCTACACCCAGGTTCTTGCATATGATTCTCAGTCCTGTATAGCAATGTGCACGTCCACTAATGAGCTGAGGGGGAGTCAACATGCTCAGTCACTCCCCTACGGGCAGGTTTTGCATCTGCCCTTTTGTTCAGTCTGTATGAATATATGGACACACATGCTCAGTCACTCTCCTCACAGCCAGGTCTCTGCATAGTGATCTCTGTACACAGTGTATAGCAATGTGCACGTCCACCTAATGAGCTGAGGGTGGAGTACACACATGCTCAGTCACTCCCCCTACAGACAGGTCTCTGCATACTGATCCTTTGTTCAGTCTGTAGCAATGTGGACACACATGCTCAGTCACTCTCCTCACAGCCAGGTCTCTGCATAGTGATCTCTGTACACAGTGTATAGCAATGTGCACGACCACCTAACGAGCTGAGGCCGGAGGACACACATGCTCAGTCACTCCCCCTACAGCCAGGTCTCTGCATAGGGATCTCTGTACACAGTGTATAGCAATCTGCATGTCAACCCTAAAAATCACACAGAAATGAAGCAAACCCCAGTAATCGACCACGGAGCCACCATCAGGAGTAACGTTCTGCATCCTTCCATTACCCTCCTGTGTACCACATCTAGCTTTTGCTCACTTGACCTGAAGAATGTGAGTCTGGCTTTCTTCCAGAGTCCTGTACATTAGTATTCTGAGCACACCCTGGCGCAGGTGTTGGTAAAAGAGCAGAAACTATTGTCACTTGTCTTTGACTTAACGCGAGAAAACTCTTTAGTCATATTAGAAGTGTGAAGGGAGCTTGGTATGGATGATAAGAGATAAATTCACACATCTTATCAAGCAGCTGACTACAGAAACTAATTAGCCCAAGCTCTAGAAGTGCAAACCCTAATCCTGTAGTCACACCCGCATCTGACTGAGCACAGACAATAGTGCAACCTCTGTTCTGTGTGACCCAAGCTTTTCGGGGCAATAGATAGAAATAATGGGGAATTAGAGACCAAAGAAACTGGTAGAAAAGCAAAGTTTCCATCCAGAATTTAGAACCATTTACATTCGGCTCAATCTAGATGATCAGATCGCTATGAAGATTACACTATTCCTCAAAAGATCTACAGAGACCCTACAAGAACCTGCAAATGAACCTACATTCAAAACGTTTAGTCTTTTTGAAAACTCTGAGACCTTATACTCACAGCCATTGTAGGGAAGTTAAAATATACATACTTTCATAGACTGTAAGGCTGAAAAAGATAGACACCCATCCAGTCCAGCCTATTATGCTATAGTGTTGATCCCGAAAAAGGCAAAACCCCCATGAGGTAGAGGCCAATTGTCCTCATTTTAAGGAAATTAATTCCACCCTGACTCCAATCTGACATCAGAATATCCCTGGATCAACGACCCTTTTCCAGAATCCCGGTCACTATCACTTGTTATATTATTACATCTAGAAATGTATCCAAAACCTTCTCCAGAAGCACGGTCCCTATCACGTGGTATATTATTACCTCTAGAAAGGTATCCAGACCCTACTCCAGAATCCCGGTCACTATAACCTGTTATATTATTACATCTCGAAATGTATCCAGACCCTTCTCCAGAATCCCGGTCACTATAACCTGTTATATTATTACATCTAGAAATGTATCAGAAAACCCTTTTCCAGAATCCCGGTCACTATTACTTGTTTATTTACATCTAGAAATGTATCCAGCCTTCTCCAGAATCCCGGTCACATAACCTGTTTATTATTACATCTAGAAATTTTATCCAGACCTTCTCCAGAATCCCGGTCACTATAACTTGTTATATATTACATCTAGAAATGTATCCAGACCCTTCTCCAGAATCCCCGGTCATATACTTGTTATATTATTACATCTAGAAATGTATCCAGAACCCTTCTCCAGAAAACCGGTCATATTGCTTTATATATTATTACATCTAGAAATTTTACCAACCCTTCTCCAGGGAAACCCGGTCACTATACCTTGTTATTTATTACATCTAGAAATGTTATCCAGCCCTTCTCCAGAATCCTGGTCACTATAACTTGTTTTTATTATTACATCTAGAAATGTCTCCCGACCCTTCCCAGAATCCTGGTCACTATAACTTGTTTATATTACATCTAGAAAATGTATCCAGACCTTCTCCCCGAATCCCGGGTTTAAATTATAACTTGTTATATTATTACATCTAGAAATGTTCCAGACCCTTCTCCAAAAATCCCGGGGCACTTATACTTGTTATATTAATTAAAATCTAGAAATGTATCCAGACCCTTCTCCAGAATCCCGGTCACTATACTTGTTATATTATTACATCTAGAAATGTTTTCCAGACTCTTCTCCAGAATCCCGGTCACTATACCTTGTTATATTATTACATCTAGAAATGTATCCAGACCCTTCTCCAGAATCCTGGTCACTATAACTTGTTATATTATTACATCTAGAAATGTATCCAGACTCTTCTCTAGAATCCTGGTCATTATTACTTGTTCTATTATTACATCTAGAAATGTATCCAGACCCTTCTCCAGAATCCTGGTCACTATAACTTGTTATATTATTACATCGAGAAATGTATCCAGACCCTTCTCTAGAATCCCGGTCACTATAACTTGTTATATTACATCTAGAAATGTATCCCGACCCTTCTCCAGAATCCCGGTCACTATAACTTGTTATATGATTAAATCTAGAAATTTATCCAGACCTTTCTCTAGAATCCCGGTCACTATAACTTGTTATATTAATACATCGAGAAATGTATCCAGACCCTTCTCCAGAATCCCGGTCACTATAACCTGTTATATTATTACATCCAGAAATGTCTCCAGACCTTTTTGAACTTATTTAGTGAGTTCCTAGATATGCCACTCAATATTCTCCTGAACTCACACGTGGTAGGTGTCATTGGATGTTGCATTATGGACGTGCCATAGGGCAGAACACAGGGAGCCTACAGATACAATTGTATGGGACCACAGGGGCTTGATATGAAGGGCAGGATCCATGCATGTTGAGGCCAAAATCTCATCTGTTCTATGTTGTAGCAATGGAAATAAAATCTGAAAATGCCATGGTGGCTCTAATAATACATATCAAGCTCAGAGATGTGATTACATGACCAAGCTGAGGAACAACTCAACGTCCAAGGAGCAAACAAAATAAGATAAAGAATGTAGCTTATATCTTTATAAAAAGTAAACATTTTTGATATTGCGATGAGGAACCCTAATGGTTGGTTTGATGAAGAACCTTCCAGAACTAGATCAATCTGAACTTTGCTGAGGTTGTGGGACTCTGTAAGACTTTTGGAATCTTGCTAAAGAACATTTTAAAATATATGGAATAGAAAACTTACTAAGAACTGTTAATATTTAGCGTCCTATACTCTCATACTGGCCCTTTTACTATTGCTCTGGTTTCCTCCATGAGATATTAGCATTAGATAGTACTAGTTAGAGATCTACAGACCTCTACATTAGATGGTGCGCAATCGTCATTGTAATACTACATTTTCGATCATCACTTCTATAGTCAGCTGAGCAATGGACGCATGTGTCCAGAGATCATGGAAGGCACTGGTAATACTTTGGGTACTATCCTCTCACACTGACCCTTTTACTATTGCTTTAGCTTCTTCCATGAGGTATAAGCATTAGTTAGGAAAGGTAAGAGATCCATGGACCCTACTTTAGATGGTCTTAAAGAGTCATTCCAGTTCTACGTTTTTGATCATCACTTCTATAGTCAACTTATCAAATAACTCATGTAGTCAAAGATCATAGCGAGAACTGGTAATACTTAGGGCACTGTATTCTCATACAGTCCCTTCTATTTTTGCTTTGGTTTCTTTCATGAGATATAAGCATCAATTAAGACTGCTAAGAGATCACCGGACTCTACTTTAGACGGTCCGCGCGAGTCATTCCAATGATACATTTACAATCATCACTTCTATAGTCAATCTATCGTAGGGCTCATGTAGCCAGAAATGGAAGGCACTGCTAATATTTAGTGCACTATACTGTCATACTGGCCCTTTTACTATTGCTCTGGTTTCTACCATAAGATATAAGCATCAGCTAGGATAATAAGAAATCTACAGACCTCTACTTCAGATGGTGCGCAAGCGTCATTGCAATGCTACACTTTCGATCATCACTTCTATAGCCAACATAACAATGGACTCATGTGTCCAGAGATCATGGAGGGCACTGGTAATACTTAGGGAACAATGTTCTCATACTGACCCTTTTACTATTGCTCTGGTTTCTTCCATGAGATATTAGCATTAGCTAGTACTAGTTAGAGATCTACAGACCTCTACTTTAGATGGTGCGCAAGCGTCATTGCAATGCTACACTTTCGATCATCTCTTCTATAGTCAACATAACAATGGACTCATGTGTCCAGAGATCATGGAGGGCACTGGCAATACTTAGTATTACCAGTGCCCCAATAATTAGTTCTCATACTGACCCTTTTACTATTGCTCTGGTTTCTTCCATGAGATATTAGCATTAGCTAGTACTAGTTAGAGATCTACGGACCTCTACTTTAGATGGTCCACAAGCGTCATTGCAATGCTACATTTTCAATCATCACTTCCATAGCCAACATAACAATGGGCCCATGTACCCACCAAAGATCATGGAAGGCACTGGAAATACTTAGGGAACAATGTTCTCATACTGACCCTTTTACTATTGCTCTGGTTTCTTCCATGAGATATAAGCATTAGCTAGTACTAGTTAGAGATCTACAGACCTCTACTTAAGATAGTCCACAAGGGTCATTGCAATACTACTACATTTTTGATCATCACTTCTACAGTCAACATAGCAATGAACTCATGTAACCAAAGATCATGGAAGGCACTGGTAATACTTAGGGTACTATGTTCTCATACTGATCCTTTTACTATTGCTCTGGTTTCTACCATAAGATATAAGCATGAGCTAGGATAATAAGAAATCTACAGACCTCTACTTTAGATGGTGCGCAATCGTCATTGCAATGCTATATTTTCGATCATCCCTTCTATAGTCAACTGAACAATGGGCTCATGTAACCAGAGACCATGGAATGCACTGTTAATACTTAGGGTACTATGTTCTCACACTGACCCTTTTACTTTTGCTTTGGTTTCTTCCATGAGATATTAGTTAGGATAGGTAAGAGATCCACGGACCCTACTTTAGATGGTCTTCAAGAGTTATTTCAATGCTACATTCAAAAAGTCATTGAGCCACAATCATCATGGCAGAAGAGCTAATACACAAAGACACCTGGTTGACTTAGTATAAGCTTTCATTGACCATCAGAGATTTGAAGACCATATGTGACCCCTAATGCATCTCACCTGCCATGCTGGTTATGGTCATGAGGCTAGCGGAAGAGAAGGTGGTTGCTCAAGGTACTCACCTCAGGAAGAGGCATCCCATTGATGATGAGGTCAGGTTGAGGAGGACTCTGGTTGGTGAAGGTGTGGTGGTAGACATGGTTAGACCCCGCATTCCTTGTGTTTTGGTTCTCCACATTGAGGAAGGTGCTATCTGAGCGCCTGCAGCCGAGCGGAAGGGTCTGCTGGTGGTAGTCAAAGTAGTTTAGTGATGAAGTAAGGGAGGAACAGCTCACCACGTTCATTTTATCCGTCTCCTCCACATCACGAGGCACCAGTCGGATGTCGTTCTTGCTGATTTTCTTCTTCTTGTTGGATTTCTTCTGGTGTCCGTAGGAGTATTCGGCTATTCTGCAAGACAACATTAATAAGGTGCAAACACATGCATGTTTCATCAAGACTCTGTGTCATACTCAGCAACCCAACATGAATGAAGGCTGACAGAAATGATCCCCAAAAAGTTCTACAACCAAAAATACAAGGAGCCCCCCCAATTCTTCTCCTGGTTCTAGGGCCTCAATGCCATGGTTCTACTTTTGGTTCCTGACCATACCAGAAAAAGTGTGGAAAGACGAAGGAAAATTCCTTGATCCACTGTGATGATTTACAAGTGTCTTTTACTTCATCCTCTAATTACACTCATGTAAGGAGTCATGAACCTCTGATTTCCAGCATGTTAATTGGAAGTTCTAGGGGTTAATTGGTCTTCAGCCATTCAAGAAGCGAAAGCCCTCTACAAAGCTGCATTCTGAAAATCTCCTGAAATCGCGCCCGCTTCAGTCAAATGTTATGACATTATATACGGGAATATATTAATTACGTCTTTTCTATCTTCACATTGAAGATTCTATTTGATTTCTTCTATCTCCAACGCGTTTTATGGCCTCCTAATTAGTACATGGTTTATGGATTTAGAATATAGGCTCTAATTAGGTGCTTACAGCTGGGATTTCTGGCCTTCAAGTCTAGAGTGGGTGGAAATCTATATACATGCAGCTATGTACACGACCTGAGGAGTGGACACCATCTTTGATGTTGAACTACAACTCTAAGAATGACGTGACTCTAGCTCGTGCCTGCCACTATGTCCATTTATGAAGCCACCCCTTGTCTTGATTGACCTTTTCATGACCAAATAATGGTACTAGATGTTGTAGCCACCCAATTGCAATCTCACCAACCCTTCAAGAATGTAGGTGTAGCAGAGCTGACTAAGTCTTCTTGGCTAAATAATTGGATTAGATGTTGTAGCCACCTGCTAGCCATCACCAGCTCTCCAATAAAGCAAATGTAGCAGAGCTGACTAAGTCTTCTCCAACAAATAATGATACCATTGTAGCTACCCACTAGTTGTCTCACCAGCACTCTAAGAATTTAGATGTAGCAGAGCTAACTAAGTCTTCTTGGCCAAATATTGGTGCTATAGGCTGTAGCTACCCACTAATTATCTCACCAGCATGCCAAGAATTTAGATGTAGCAGAGCTAACTATGTCTTCTTGATCAAATAATGGTGCTGCATGTTGTAGCCACCCATTAGTCATCTCCCCAACCCCCCAAGGATGCAGATTTAGCAGCATTGACCAAGTCTTCTTGGCCAAATAATGGGCTATGTGTTGTAGCTACCCACTCGTCATCTCACCATCCCTCCAAGAATGTAGATGTAGCAGAGCTGAAAGCATTCATTAACAGATAATGGTGCTATATGTTGTAGCCACACACTCACCATCTCCCCAGCGCTCCAAGAATGTAAATGTAGCAGAGCTGACTAAGTTTTTTCAACAAATATTGGTGCCATATGATGTAGCTACCCCCTAGCTATCTCTCTGTCCTCCAAGAATGCAGATGTAGCAGAGCCTACTCAGTCTACATGATTAATTATACTGCTATATCCTGCAGCAATCCACTAGTCATCTCCCCAGTCCTCCATGAATGCAGATGTAGCAGAGGTGACTTAGTCATCTTGACCAAATAATGCTACTATATGTTTTAATATCCCTCTAGCTATCTGAGCAGCCCTCTACAAATGCAGATATACAGTAGCAAATCTATTTCAATCATCTTGACCAAATAATGGTTCTATATATTGCAGTAGCGCACTAGCCATCCCATCAGCCCTCTAAAAATGCAGATGTAGCAGAGCTGACTTAGTCTTCTTGACGACTAAAGGTGGTAAACGTCACAGCAATCCACAAGCCATCTGACCAGCAGATGTAGCAGAGCTAGTCCAGTCACTCAGCTCTCTAGGTGCTTCCATGTTTGCCCAGTGCTTTCTGACTTGCCCTCATTTGGGTTTACATTATCTGTAATCCCCCTGGTTATTAAGCTATCATGTTCACACATTGAATTTACTTGCGCCTTATAATTGCAACAAATTTCCAGCACAGGTGGTGGATCACACGCACTATATAACTATGGTATACATTGATTTTACCTATAGTCCTAGGTAAAATGGAACAACACAGCTCAGCTCTGCTACATCTGCTTGATCCCGGGGAGGGACGTGTCGCATGTACTAATGCCTTTGCGAGGATGTGGATGATGATTACCTGTCCTGCCTGGGAGGACATACTAGCGAGGATTGCTGATTGGAAACTACAGTGGTGTATGCAGGGGAATCTTTATCTCAAATGACTAGTCAATGAGCAGTCACATCTCACCTAAGGCTTCTCTTTTCTTCCGAGCATTCATGCGTGAGGAGCGATCTGATAGCTAAACAACCCCCAATGACTGAGAGATGGAAATTCACATCGAAAATACAAATAAATAAACCGGAGACCCAACGGAGGGTGAGGAGCCTCCCAACCAAGACCCATCCATACAAGTCACCACCTCTTGTGCCATGGGAGCCCCCAGTAGATCCCATTGGGGCACAATCCTGCTATTTACTAAGGGATTGTTGCCTCTTCCATAGACTGTGGATATAATCGATGGGATTGGAGAACTGGACATAAGGGAAGAGGACGCCTCCTTATACCCTCTTATAATTAACTAGTTAATTGAATTAATTGAATTTTCTATGCAATGAAGTATCTGCTGGGTGGGACACCTTGTGCACTATTAGCCTGGGTGGCTTATGAACCAGTCCATAGAGACTGGTTACCACCTCTTGTTCCATCTGAGCCCAGTATAACCCATTGGGGCACAATCCTCCTACTGACGAAGGAATTGTTGCCTCTTCCATTGGCTGTGGATTCAATTGATGGGATTGATATACTGGACATAAGGGAAGGGGACACCTGCTTATACCCCCCTATAATTTACTAGTTAATTGAATTAATGAGCTATTTCTATGCATGCCCTTCCAGATATCAGGACAAGATAGAACTTGTAGTTCCACAACATGTCTTGTATCTATCTATCTATCTATCTCATATCTATCTATCTATCTATCTATCTCATATCTATCTATCTATCTATCTATCTCATATCTATCTATCTATCTATATATCTATCCATCTATCTCATATCTATCTATCTATCTCATATCTATCTATCTATATCATATATATCTATCTATCTATCCATATCTATCTATCTATCTCATATCTATCTATCTATCTATCTATCTATCTAATATCTATCTATCTATCTATCTATCTATCTATCTATCTATCTATCTCATATCTATCTATCTCATATCTATCTATCTCATATCTATCTATCTCATATCTATCTATCTCATATCTATCTATCTCATATCTATCTATCTATCTATCTATCTATCTATCTATCTATCTATCTATCTATCTCTCTAAGTATCTGCTGGGTGGGACACCTTGTGCACTATTAGCCTGGGCAGCTTATGAACCAGTCCATAGAGACCGGTTACCACCTCATTGGGACACGACCCTCCTATTTACTTAGGGATTGTTGCCTCTATCATAGGCTCTGGATACAATCAATGGGATTTTCACTTCCTATATTGGAGCACTGGAAACGTGGGAAGGGGACACATCCTTATACCCCCTAATAAACTACCAGTATATTGAATTTATGAGCTATTTCTATGCAATGAAGTATCTGCTGGGTGTTACACCTTGTACACTATTAGCAGGGGCGGCTTATGAACTAGTCCATAGACACTGGTTACCACCTCTTGTTCCATCTGAGCCCAGTATAACTGATTGGGGCACAATCCTCCTATTTACTTAGGGATTGTTGCCTCTTCCATATGTGGATACAATTAATGGGATTTTAACTTCCTATACTGGAGCACTGGACACATGGGAAGGGGACACATCCTTATACCCTTCATAAACTACCAGTATATTGAATTTATGAGCTATTTCTATGCAATGACATGTCTGCTGGGTGCGACACCTTGTTCTCTGTATCAGCCGAGCTGCCTCATGACCAAGTTAATAGAGACAGGTTTCCGCCTCTTGTGTCATCTGAGCTCCCAGTATAACCCATTGGGGCAGATTCCTCCTATTTACTAACAAATTGCTGCCCCTTCCATAGACTGTGGATGCAATCAATGGGATTTTTCCTTCCTATGTTGGAGCACTGGATACAAGGGAGGGGGCACATCCATATACCCCCCTTATAATTTACTAGTAAATTGAATTGATGAGCTTCTTTTGATGCAATTAAGTTTCTGCTGGGTGCGACACTTTGTATTCTACATCAACAATAGGTTAGAATAGGTTAGAAGATACATTGTTGCAGATTGGCTTCAGTCATGGTTAAGGTATCATTGTCCTGGGAAGGTCATCCCAGACAATGAAGGGTTAACTCTGGAGTTGCTTTTTTTTTTTTTTTTTTTTTTCAATATCCTAACAACCTAAGTGATGATAATGAATGGGGAGCGCGATCCGCAATTGGAAATGTCACATAAAACTCAAAAATACGAGGTGGATTTATCCTTCAGTCTCGATGACATTTTCATCATGACGGAAATAAAACCACAGAATTAAATAGCAGGGCTGGCACCGGAGCCACAAAAAGTCATCCGGCTCCTACGCTGCAGAAGGAGAAATACACAGGAACATTTGCCGGGGAGAGCAGAGGAATTTTAATTTTCGCCTGCCCATCAATTTTTCATTTTGACTGAATTTCATAAAATTGTTGGTTTTCAATGGAAGGGAAGGTGACGGGGGGGGGGGGGGGATGCTATATTCTAAAATTGCATCAAGCTCCGTGGGTACCGCATGGATCGCCCTCACTGGAAGCAGCACAGAGTGAGCACTGAGGCAGAGAACAATTCAGAGCTGACAGATCCCCGCGCTGCATTATCAGCAATACATCAGCCATGGCTCCTCAGTCAGCCGGGTGGATCTGGACACAGGCAGATGTTTGCACAACTGGGGTGGAACATATTTTGCTCCCTGACTCGATACATCTGTGCACCCCCCTCATAGATCCTCTCAGCTGCTGAGACTATGCGCGGACAACTGGATACAGCCTTCTCTTCTACTCTGCTCTAGCAAAACAAGGGTTAATTCCTCCATTCTATAGAGCCATAGAATACACAGAGACGTGCACCTCCCTTCCTCATAGTGGGCTTCAACTCATGGGGATGGTGGGCTGGGGGAGTCAGCCCAAATTGACCCAATTCACTACATAGAACATAGGGAATGGATACAAATATGTTTCTGGGAAATAGACTGAGCATGTTACATTGGACAGTAAATAAGCTGCATAGAGCGAACAGGGCAGAGGCCTCTCATCTGCTGGGGAACTACAAATAACAGCATGCCCTTCCAGATATCAGGACAAGATAGAACTTGTAGTTCCACAACATGTCTTGTATCTATCTATCTATCTATCTATCTATCTATCTATCTCATATCTATCTATCTATCTATCTATCTATCTATCTATCTATCTATCTCATATCTATCTATCTATCTATCTATCGTACAGTAATATTTGGGTATTAACTATCATTAAATCTTACATTCATTTAATCTAGCTATCTCACCTTTATCTGTCTGTGAACTGGTTGGTCTCTCTGGCTATCTATTTCATATGTATGTTTGTATCTATCTATCTATCTATCTATCTCATATCTATCTATCTCATATCTATCTATCTCATATCTATCTATCTATCTCATATCTATCTATCTATCTATCTATCTCATATCTATCTATCTATCTATCTATCTATCTCATATCTATCTATCTATCTATCTATCTATCTATCTATCTATCTATCTCATATCTATCTATCTATCTATCTCATATATATATCTATCTATCTATCTATCTCATATCTATCTTATTTGTATTCTATGGTTTTGCATATCTTGCAGGGATATTTGGGCATTTGCCATTGTTACAACTATCTATTTATCTAGCTACCCTACATCTATTCAGTTATATGATTGTTGGTTTGTTAATCTCTCTATCTATCTTTATGTATTTTATACATTTGCATATTTTGCAGGAATACTTGGGTATTTGCTATCACTACATCTACTTATTATCTATCTCATAACTGTCTATTTATATATTTTTCCATCCATCTTTCAATCTATCTATCTATCTATCTATCTATCTATCTATCTATCTCATATCTATCTATCTATCTCCCTCTCTCATATCTATCTATCTATCTATCTCCCTCTCTCATATCTATCTATCTCCCTCTCTCATATCTATCTATCTCCCTCTCTCATATCTATCTATCTATCTATCTATCTCCCTCTCTCATATCTATCTATCTATCTATCTATCTATCTCATATCTATCTATCTATCTATCTATCTCATATCTATCTCTCTCATATCTATCTATCTCATATCTATCTCTCTCATATCTATCTATCTCATATCTATCTATCTATCTATCTATCTCCCTCTCTCATATCTATCTATCTCCCTCTCTCATATCTATCTATCTATCCATCTATCTAGCTATCTATCCCATATCTATCTATTTATCTATCTATCTATCTCATATCTATCTATCTATCTCTCTTCTATCTATCTATCTATCTATCTATCTATCCCATATCTATATTTCTTTGTATCTCATATTTATCTATCTTTCTCATGTCTATCTGTTTCTTCATCTCTCTCTCTCTTGTGGATTTTCACACTTTGCAGGAACATTTCACTATCATTCCAACAATCCATAAATGATCTAGCCTACATGCCAATCTACATTTCCCAGGCATAAGACGCCTGTTCCCTGTGATATGTGAAAATGCATATCAGAAGGAAGCATATCCATTCTCCAGTAACAAGATTAAGCAGGATATTAGGCGCTGCAGCTGCCCCACAGGGTAGCTGATTGATATTCATGTGGGGTTGGCATTTGTCTACCAAACTTTTTTGTTATGCTGACAATAGGGTAATGGAAAGAAATCTTGCCTGACTGCTTCCTAAGCCTGCCGCACTCCGGTGTAGCAGGTAGCAGCCCCTCCACACCTCAGCAGAGGGGCCTTCCCACCTCATCCTGGAGCTTTGCTGGATTTCGCCGGCCAGAGCTGCTGCCTTTGCAATTTGTGAGATAGGAATAAGCGCTTAAAAATCTGACATAAGCTGATAAGAAGTGAATCAATAATTAATCTGCTTCTAACTGCTTGTTATTTTTTGTGTTTTGCTATTGCTTTTAATACATATATAGATATATTTTTTTTGCCATTGCTGTTGGGCAGGGAAGGGGGGGGCAGTGCTCAGAAGGCGGCTTGGATTGGATGTGATCACCTCGGAAGGCACGCATTGAAATGTAAAAATCATTATGTTTTCATTTAATTCAGTATTCTTTCAAATTCCAACTGTGATTCACATCCAAGCCTACAGGATTCTGCTGGGTCTGTTGCATTCCTCGGGATCACAGTGCCACCTAGTGGTGAAAAGCTGGCAATGAAGCTTATTTCCAGCAACCTGACAGCTCTGTGCCATACAGGAGTAGTGAGTGGCTATTTGCTCTGCAGACACCTGCAAGAGTTGCAGTCATTCTTGTTTTTCCTTTTACAAAACTAGGCTTAGCCTCAGCCCTTCCTGCTTAATATCAACACCTCTACCCTCCCCTAGTGCATCTCTAGGTCTAGCTCAGTCCTTAACTTTTTCATTGTGAAATAAGGCTCCTTTATCAATGGATTCAAGTCCATAGAGCTGCAAGATCATAAATGCAATGCAATGCAGCAGTCAGAAGTGCACAGGAGGCATAGGTGAGACCATAGTCATCTATTAACCATTTCAGGGCCCCATACAGCCAAATAAAATGGGGCCCCCACCCATTACTAATTCCTATTTTTTAACATATCAGTGGGCCCCTTATTGATTAGGGCCCCTGACAGGAGTACTGTCCATACTGCCCTATTGGCACCCCTGGGTGAGACATAGGGAACCTAGAGGGGGTCACTGTAGTCCATAGAGCTGCAAGATCATAAAGCAATGCAATGGCAGCAGTCAAAAGTGCACAGGAGGCATAGGTGAGACCATAGTCATCTATTAACCGTTTCAGGGCCCCATACAGCCATGTCAAATGGGGTCCCCACCCATTACTAGTTGCTATTTTTTTAACATATAAGTGGCCCCTTATTGATTAGGGCCCCTGACAGGAGTACTGCCCGTACAGCCAAGTCAAATGTGGCCCCCACCCATTACTAGTTCCTATTTTTTAACATATCAGTGGCCCCTTATTGATTAGGGCCCCTGACAGGAGTACTGCCCGCACTGCCCTATTGGCACCCCTGGGGGAGACATAGGGAACCTAGAGGGGGTCACTGTAGGAAATTACAGACACAAAATCTAGGTTGGATCTGCAGCCAGTAACCATGATAGGATACAGTCCCATAGTAGTATGAGGAGTCCATAGGTGCGCATTGGAGATGGCTCCTTACCTGCAGTTGTAGGTCCTTATCTCCTTGTTGTCCCTCTTACATTTCACAGCCACAAAGATCATGGTGACAAAGAGGATGGCAGCGATAGATCCCAGGGCAATGATGAAAATCAGGGATAAATTGACAGATCCTATGGACTCCTGAGCATCCAGGGCTGGGGACAGGTAGATCAAAATCAAGGCAGATGCAGAGAGAGAAGGCTTGCCATGGTCCTGAGCCGCTACAATCAACTCATAGGTGGTCTTGGAGTTCTCCCCGAATGTCCTGGTGGTCCTGATCTCCCCATTGATTTGGTCAATTTCAAAAAAGCCCCTGTCCCCTTCTGTAATCTCATAGGAGAGCCTGCCAAACTCGCCCTCGTCATAGTCATCAGCCTTGACCACAGTCACCAGGTAGCCCATGCCTGCGTTCCTGGGGATGTAGACCTCGGAGGTGCCATTGACCAGCGGTGGGGCAGTGATCACCGGGGTGTTGTCATTCTCATCCACCACTATGATCCTGACAGTGACATTGCTCTGCAGAGGTGGGGTCCCCCCATCCTTGGCCGAGATCTTAAACTCAAAAGCCTTGGTCTGCTCATGGTTGAAGGACCTCAGGGCATAGATGTCCCCAGTGGTGGGGTTGATGGACACGTAGGTGAATACTGGCATGTCTCTGACTTGGGAGGGGATCAGCTGATAGGAGACACTACCATTTAATCCTAAATCGGGGTCCCTGGCTGACACAGACAGTAGGTAGACCCCTGGGGTGTTGTTCTCAGGGATAATCCTTTGGTAGAAGGTTTTGGAGAAGTGAGGGTGGTTGTCGTTCTCATCTGTGATTCTGACTGTGAAGGACTTGGTGGACTGCAGAGAGGGGTTGCCACTGTCCTTAGCCTGGATGGTGAGGTTGTACTGGTCCCTCTGCTCCCGGTCTAACCTGCCATCTACCAGGATGGTGGAGAAGCTCTCATACTCCTGCAGCCTGAAGGGCACGTTGCCCAGGAGTTTGCACAAGACCCTTCCATTGATGCCCGAGTCCCTGTCTGAGACCCTCACCAGAGCAATGACATAGCCAGGGGGGGCGTTTTCACTCACTTCCACCACCTCACTGTTCACGGAGAGCAGGTTGATGACAGGGACATTATCCTTGACATCCAGCACATTGACAGTCACTTTGCAGTGCGCAGGGATGGAGTTGGGTCCCAGGTCCTTGGCTTGCACGTCAATCTCATACACATGGCCCTCCTCATAGTCTATGGCTCCACTGACGGTGAGGACGCCGGTCTTGGGGTCGATCTTGAAGAGCTCCCTGGTCTTGTCTGAGACGTAGCTGTTGAAGGAATAGACGATCTCCCCGTTGGTGCCTTCATCTGGGTCGGTGGCATTGAGGTCAATGACTATGGAGTTGAGGGGCGCATTCTCAGGCACGGTGACCGCGTAGGCAGCCTCCTCAAACACCGGGTTGTTGTCATTGGAGTCGATGACTTTGATGTTCAGCTCCACCGTGCCAAAATTGGAGGGGTCCCCCCCATCCAGAGCGGTGATGATGTATTTGTAATGAGACTGGGTCTCTCTGTCCAGGTTCTTCTCCACCACCAGCTCTGCAAACCTGGAGCCGTCTCCCCTGGTCTTAATCTCCAAGCCAAACAGGTCGTTGGGGGTGATCTCATAGGACTGCACGCCGAAGTTGCCAGAATCGGGGTCGTAGGCGCTCTCCAAGGGGATCCTGGTGCCGGGGCTGGCGGTCTCTGAGATCTCCAGGTCGATCTGGTCGGTGGGGAAGCTGGGGGCATTGTCGTTGAGGTCTTTGATTTCTATTTTAATGACACAGATCTCCATGGAGTTGGACATGACCTCCAGGGAGATGACACATTTGGGCATCTGCCTGCAGAGCAGGTCCCTGTCGATCTTCTGCTTGGTGACCAGCACTCCGGAGGCGTTGATGTCCACCAGGTGGGGGGCAGAGTTGGACACCACTCTGAAGGCAGGCTGCCGGGGGTCCAGCACGAAGCCGGCATCCTTGGCGTCCTTGGCTACGTTGGCAATCTGAGTGCCAGCTCTCTGCTCCTCGTCCACCGTGTATTTCAGGTTGATGAGGGCTCGGGTGCGTGTCCAGGACACCGCCAGCAGGAGCAGAATGTGCACCACGTCCATCTCCTTGCACAGGCACAGCCACATAGTCGCTTATTCTGCCCCTAGAGTGAGGAACCAAGGGTGGTGGGGGGGCTCTGGATGGAGCTCAAAGGTGCAATAGATAGAGCAGAGGGGCACAACACACATAAGAGAGACAATCAAGGGATTGGATGAAGGAGGGGGTCCACCTCTGCCCCTCCTCAACTGGGCTTCTTCTCACCTGCGGTGGTGCAGTCTCAGGTGCAAGGATGGAGAAGGCAGCATGAAGTGTGGGGACCCCGCCACCTGCTCTGCATGCGCAATGGCTCAGGGAGTAGCAGGCATCAGAGCGCACGGTTTGGCCACTTCAGGCGCGTCCTCATGACTCGCACTCATCTCCTTCTTCAGTCGGATGCATGGAGGTGGAGGTCTCTGCTCTCATGGCAAGAGGTGCAGCCTCAGCCCCGCCGGATCCATGGCCAGGGCTGCAGGAATTAGGATGGAAGTCTCAGTAGCGTCCATGCATTTACGCAGCAGTCCTCAGCAGTCCTCAGCAGTCCTCAGTGCCCACCACCAGCTCCTATGTATCTGCAAGAAAATGCCAAGTCCCACCTTTTGCCTGCGATCTCCACAAAGTGTGAGCGATGGGAGCAGCAGAGCAGGTGGGCGCCCAGGAGTCGCCCCCCCTTCCTCCCCTTTTAATTTTTGCAGGAGCCAAGCAGCGAATAAATCCACGATGGAGGCAGCAGGAAGACTCGCAATAATCTCCAGATAATGTCCAGGAGCCCTGATCCCAGCAGACGCCGCTTTCCTTCTGGAAATTCTTCTGGAATTTGCACCAAAAAAAAAAAATAAAAAATTGCAAAATCAAGGAGTTTTACAATCCAAGCGGGACCCTGGGTATCCTGCGCCCAGGCTGGGGCAGAGCTCAGTCCTTGCCTGCCTGCTGCTCTGTAGCTCCTCTGCTGTAGTTCAGTAGATAGAGGCACCTTGCTGTCTCTCTTGCTGCTAACTACTGCCAGTGCAGTCTGTAAAGAGAGAGGGAGAGACAGAGAAGAGAGGAGGGAGGGGGAGTGCTGCTCTGAGATACTAGAGGCTGCAGCCTATCAGAGCCTGCTGGGGGGAGCAAGGGGTGGGGGGGAAGCTCATTGGAGCTGGGGAGCTTCAAATTTCGAACAGGGGAGTAAAACTTCAGCAGTCAGCAGCAGAGGAGCTGTCCAAGGTGCTGGGGCTGAGGGACTGCTGCTGGGGACGCTCCATGCAATGCACTGGCCTCTGCTGCTGGGGACGCTCCATGCAATACACTGGCCTCTGCTGCTGGGGACGCTCCATGCAATGCACTGGCCTCTGCTGCTGGGGACGCTCCATGCAATACACTGGCCTCTGCTGCTGGGGAGCCTTCATGCAATACACTGGCCTCTGCTGCTGGGGAGCCTTCATGCAATGCACTGGCCTCTGCTGCTGAGGACGCTCCATACAATGCACTGGCCTCTGCTACTGGGGAGCCTTCATGCAATGCACTGGCCTCTGCTACTGGGGAGCCTTCATGCAATGCACTGGCCTCTGCTACTGGGGAGCCTCCATGCAATGCACTGGCCTCTGCTACTGGGGAGCCTCCATGCAATGCACTGGCCTCTGCTACTGGGGAGCCTCCATGCAATGCACTGGCCTCTGCTTCTGGGGAGCCTCCATACAATGCACTGGCCTCTGCTACTGGGGACGCTCCATACAATACACTGGCCTCTGCTACTGGGGAGCCTCCATGCAATGCACTGGCCTCTGCTACTGGGGAGCCTCCATGCAATGCACTGGCCTCTGCTGCTGGGGAGCCTCCATGCAATGCACTGGCCTCTGCTGCTGGGGAGCCTCCATGCAATGCAGTGGCCTCTGCTGCTGGGGAGCCTCCATGCAATGCACTGGCCTCTGCTGCTGGGGAGCCTCCATGCAATGCACTGGCCTCTGCTACTGGGGACGCTCCATGCAATACACTGGCCTCTGCTGCTGGGGACGCTCCATGCAATACACTGGCCTCTGCTGCTGGGGAGCCTCCATACAATACACTGGCCTCTGCTGCTGGGGAGCCTCCATGCAATGCACTGGCCTCTGCTGCTGGGGAGCCTCCATGCAATGCACTGGCCTCTGCTACTGGGGACGCTCCATGCAATGCACTGGCCTCTGCTACTGGGGAGCCTCCATGCAATTCACTGGCCTCTGCTACTGGGGAGCCTCCATACAATACACTGGCCTCTGCTGCTGGGACGCTCCATGCAATGCACTGGCCTCTGCTACTGGGAGCTCATACAATCACTGGCCTCTGCTGCTGGGGACGCTCCATGCAATACACTGGCCTCTGCTACTGGGGAGCCTCCATACAATACACTGGCCTCTGCTGCTGGGGACGCTCCATGCAATGCACTGGCCTCTGCTCCTGGGGACCCTCCATGCAATACACTGGCCTCTGCTGCTGGGGAGCCTCCATACAATACACTGGCCTCTGCTGCTGGGGAGCCTCCCTACAATACACTGGCCTCTGCTGCTGGGGAGCCTCCATAAAATACAATGGCCTCTGCTGCTGGGAGCCTCCATACAATGCACTGGCTGCTGCTGGGGAGCCTCCATGCAATACACTGGCCTCTGCAGCTGGGGAGCCTTCATGCAATGCACTGGCCTCTGCTGCTGGGGAGTCTCCATGCAATGCACTGGCTGCTGCTACTGGGGAGTCTCCATACAATGCACTGGCCTCTGCTACTGGGGACGCTCCATGCAATGCACTGGCCTCTGCTGCTGGGGAGTCTCCATGCAATGCACTGGCCTCTGCTGCTGGGGAGCCTCCATACAATACAAATGGCCTCGCTGCTGGGGAGTCTCCATGCAATGCACTGGCCTCTGCTGCTGGGGAGTCTCCATGCAATGCACTGGCTGCTGCTACGGGAGTCTCCATGCAATGCACTGGCCTCTGCTGCTGGGGAGTCTCCATGCAATGCACTGGCTGCTGCTGGGAGCCTCCATGCAATGCACTGGCCTCTGCTGCTGGGGAGTCTCCATGCAATGCACTGGCCTCTGCTGCTGGGGAGCCTCCATACAATGCACTGGCCTCTGCTGCTGGGGAGTCTTCATACAATGCACTGGCCTCTGCTGCTGGGGACGCTCCATGCAATGCACTGGCCTCTGCTGCTGGGGACGCTCCATGCAATGCACTGGCCTCTGCTACTGGGGACGCTCCATGCAATGCACTGGCCTCTGCTGCTGGGGAGTCTCCATGCAATGCACTGGCTGCTTGTGGGGTGCATCCATTCTCTGCACTGGCCTCTGCTACTGGGGAGCCTTCATACAATGCACTGGCCTCTGCTGCTGGGTCCCCACTCCTGTGCCAGCTCCCAGGCACCAAGCTGCAGCCGCGTCCTTTGTGTTCCATATGAATAGAGATGTCCTTGAAGCCCAGTGATGGCCCCTGCGATGCTGCCTCCTCCCCACAGTGCATGGAGCTGCTGCTGCTGCTGGAGAGCTGTTCCTGCAGGTCACAGGCAAGTGGGGAAACTCTTCATCTCCCAAGCAAGCAGCTCCATCACTGGGTGCGCGGCGGAGGAGGCAGCACCTGCAGAGGCTGTGGGACCTGCTACAGCAAACGTTACCAGCAGAAGCTCCACTGACTCTGGATCCATGGGAAGCTGTGCACTGAGCAGCTCATTAAACCCTGCTATTAGCATTAACCCCCTGCAGCCTGGACGACAGCAAGCTCCAGACTGCAAACAGCTCCTCTGCTGAGGGCTCCACGCCAGTGATAAGGCAGCAAAGCACTAATACTGCACTCACCCGTCCTGAGTGATAATACTGCATCATCACCCGCCCCGATGATAATACTGCACTCACCCTCCTGGGAATTTAAAACTGCACTCACCTCCCTGGGATAATACTGCACTCACCCGTCCTGGTGATAATACTGCACTCACCCGCCTGGGAGATAATACTGCACTCACCCCTTTCCCGGTGATAATACTGCACTCACCCTCCTGATAATAAAAACTGCACTCACCCGTCCTGTGTGATAATACTGCACTCACCCGTCCTGTGTGATAATACTGCACTCACCCTCCTGGGAGATAATACTGCACTCACCCTCCGGGATAATAATACTGCACTCACCCCCTCCTGGTGATAATACTGCACTCACCCGTCCTGGAGATAATACTGCACTCACCCGTCCCCGGGTGGGTAAAAACTGCACTCAAAACCCTCCTGATAATAACACTGCACTCACCCGTTGGAGATAATACTGCACTCACCCGTCCTGGTATAATACTGCACTCACCCGTCCTGAGTAAAATACTGCACTCACCGTCCAGGGTGATAAAACAGCACTCACCCGTCCGAGTAATAATACTGCACTCACGTCCGTCCTGGAGATAATACTGCACTCACCCGTCCTGGTAATAATACTGCACTCACCCGTCCCGAGTAATAATACTGCACTCACCCGTTCCTGGGTAATAATACTGCACTACCCACCCCGTCCTGGGAGATAATACTGCACTCACCCGTCCTGAGTAATAACACTGCACTCACCCGTCCTGGGAGATAATACTGCACTCACCCGTCCTGGGAGATAAAACTGCACTTACCCGTCCTGGGAGATAATACTGCACTCACCCATCCTGAGTAATAACACTGCACTCACCCGTCCTGGGTGATAATACTGCACTCACCCGTCCTGAGTTATAATACTGCACTCACCCGTCCTGGGTGATAATACTGCACTCACCCGTCCTGAGTAATAACACTGCACTCACCCGTCCTGGGAGATAATACTGCACTCACCCGTCCTGGGAGATAATACTGCACTCACCCGTCCTGGGAGATAACACTGCACTCACCCGTCCTGAGTAATAATACTGCACTCACCTCCTGGTGATAATACTGCACTCACCCGTCCTGGGAGATAACACTGCACTCACCCGTCCTGAGTAATAATACTGCACTCACCCGTCCTGGGAGATAATACTGCACTCACCCGTCCTGAGTAATAACACTGCACTCACCCGTCCTGGGTGATAAAACTGCACTCACCCGTCCTGGGAGATCACACGGCACTCACCCGTCCTGGGTGATAACACTGCACTCACCCGTCCTGGAGATAAATCTGCACTCACACCGTCCTGGCACTGGCTCAGCATTGCACTCACCCGTCCTGGGTGATAATACTGCACTCACCCGTCCTGAGTAATAACACTGCACTCACCCGTCCTGGGTGATAATACTGCACTCACCCGTCCTGAGTAATAATACTGCACTCACCCGTCCTGGGTGATAACACTGCACTCACCCGTCCTGGGTGATAATACTGCACTCACCCGTCCTGGCACTGGGCTCAGCATTGCACTCACCCGTCCTGGGAGATAATACTGCACTCACCCGTCCTGAGTAATAATACTGCACTCACCCGTCCTGGGTGATAACACTGCACTCACCCGTCCTGGGTGATAACACTGCACTCACCCGTCCTGGGTGATAACACTGCACTCACCCGTCCTGGGTGATAATACTGCACTCACCCGTCCTGGATGATAATACTGCACTCACCCGTCCTGAGTAATAATACTGCACTCACCCGTCCTGGGAGATAATACTGCACTCACCCGTCCTGAGTAATAATACTGCACTCACCCGTCCTGGGAGATAATACTGCACTCACCCGTCCTGGGAGAAAATACTGCACTCACCCGTCCTGAGTAATACCCCTGCACTCTCCCGTCCTGGGTGATAACACTGCACTCACCCATCTAGGGTGACACCCCTCTCAGTGCCTGTGGTACACCCTGGGTGAGCTCAGCTTGCACCCGCACCCAGTCCTGCAAGAGCCATTTATAAAGCAGGGACCGCCCGCGCGCCAATGTGGCTCTGATTTATTTAATGTGTCTTTAATCAGATCCATTGATTGCAGCCGCTTAAATATCCAGATTAGAGGAGATCTTGTCCCATTATTTAAAGGTGGATCACGGTTATGGGAAATCAATCGCTCATGGTTAATGGTGAGATGTTCATTTAATGTTACATGGGACAAGGTGGGAGGGAGGCAGCAGCAGGAGAGCAGCTGTGACCCCAGAGGTGTTCTAGAGAGAGGTGACTGCAGGAATTGGGGGAGGAAGGTAGGAGAAATGGATCACTACTGCATGGGGACTGTAAGAGATAACAGGCCAAAGAAAGTGGTGACATGGAGAAGACAGATATGATAGATAAATAGATATGGGATAGATAGATATGGGATAGATACATAGATAAATAGATATGAGATAGATAGATATGAGATAGATAGATATGAGATAGATAGATATGAGATAGATAGATATGAGATAGATAGATATGAGATAGATAGATAGATAGATAGATATGAGATAGATAGATAGATATGAGAGAGATAGATAGATATGAGAGAGATATGAGATAGATAAACTGGTATAAGTGACTTTAGATAAATAGATATAGATAGACAAGTAGATTTTAAATAGAGAGCTACAGTATAAAGAGACTTGTATGAGATAGATTAGAAATGGATACATAGATCAATATAAATAGATAGGCAAACGATAAATAGACAAGCATGACAGAGAGAGATGGAGATAGATGAACAAACATGAGAAAAGTAGAAATAGATAAGTAGATGTGATATCTCTTTTTCTTCTCTACTGCACTGGATTATCTGCAGCTTCCAGCACTGAAGGGTGAGCGGCTCCTCTCTGCTGTGTAGCTGCCCCTCTCTGCTGTGTAGCTGCCTCTCTGCTGTGTAGCTGCCCCTCTCTGCTGTGTAGCTGCCCCTCTCTGCTGTGTAGCTGCTCCTCTGCTGTGTAGCTGCCTCTCTGCTGTGTAGCTGCCCCTCTCTGCTGTGTAGCTGCCCCTCTCTGCTGTGTAGCTGCCTCTCTGCTGTGTAGCTGCCCCTCTCTGCTGTGTAGCTGCCCCTCTGCTGTGTAGCTGCCTCTCTCTGCTGTGTAAACTGCCCTCTCTGCTGTGTTTGCTGCCCCTCTCTGCTGTTTATGTGCCCCTCTGCTGTGTAGCTGCCCCTCTCTGCTGTTAGCTGCCCCTCTCTTTTGTGTACTGCTCCCCTTTCTGTGTAGCTGCCTCTCTGCTGTTTTGCTGCCCCACTCTGCTGTGTAGCTGGGCCCCCCTCTGCTGTGTAGCCTCCCCTCTCTGCTGTGTAGCTTGCCCCTCTCTGCTGTGTAGCCCGCTCCTCTGCTTGGTACTGCCCCTTTTCTGCTGTGTAGCTGCCTCTCTGCTGTGTAGCTGCCCCTCTCTGCTGTGAGGTGCCCCTCTGCTGTGTAGCTGCCCCTCCTGCGTGAGCTGCCCCTCTCTGCTGTGTAACTGCCCCTCTCTCTTTGTACTGCTCCTCCTGCTGTGTAGCTGCTCCTCTCTGCTGTGTAGCTGCTCCTCTCTGCTGTGTACTGCCCCCTCTGCGTGTAGCTGCCTCTCTCTGCTGTGTAGCTGCCCCTCCGCTGTGTACTGCCCCTCTCTGCTGTGTAGCTGCCCCTCTCTGCTGTGTAGCTGCCCCTCTCTGCTGTGTAGCTGCTCCTCTCTGCTGTGTAGCTGCTCCTCTCTGCTGTGTAGCTGCCTCTCTGCTGTGTAGCTGCCCCTCTCTGCTGTGTAGCTGCCCCTCTGCTGTGTAGCTGCTCCTCTCTGCTGTGTAGCTGCCCCTCTCTCTGTGTACAGCCCCTCCTGCTGGTAGCTGCCCTCTCTGCGTGTACTGCCCCCTCTGTGCTGTGTAGCTGCTCCTCTCTGCTGTGTAGCTGCCTCTCTGCTGTGTAGCTGCCCCTCTCTGCTGTGTAGCTGCCCCTCTCTGCTGTGTAGCTGCTCCTCTCTGCTGTGTAGCTGCTCCTCTGCTGTGTAGCTGCCCCTCTCTGCTGTGTAGCTGCTCCTCTCTGCTGTGTAGCTGCCCCCTCTCTGCTGTGTAGCTGCCCCTCTCTGCTGGGTAGTTGCTCCTCTGCTGTGTAGTTGCTCCTCTGCTGTGTAGCTGCCTCTCTGCTGTGTAGCTGCCCCTCTCTGCTGTGTAGCTGCCCCTCTCTGCTGTGTAGCTGCAAACCCCTCCTGTGACTGCTCCTCTCTGCTGTGTAGCGCCCCTCTCTCTGTGTAGCTGCTCCTCTCTGCGTGTAGCTGCCCCTCTGCTGGTAGCTGCCCCTCTCTGCTTGTTAGCTTTCTCCTCTCTGCTGTGTACTGCCCCTCTCTGTGTAGCCCGCTCCTCTCTGCTGTGTAGCTTTCCTCTCTGCGTTAGCTGCCCCTCTCTGCTGTGTAGCTGCTCCTCTCTGCTGTGTAGCTGCCCCTCTCTGCTGTGTAGCTGCCCCTCTCTGCTGTGTAGCTGCCCCTCTCTGCTGTGTAGCTGCCCCTCTCTGCTGTGTAGCTGCTCCTCTCTGCTGTGTAGCTGCCCCTCTCTGCTGTGTAGCTGCTCCTCTCTGCTGTGTAGCTGCTCCTCTCTGCTGTGTAGCTGCCCCTCTCTGCTGTGTAGCTGCCTCTCTGCTTTACGCCCCTCTCGCTGTGTAGCTGCCCCTCCTGCTGGTACTGCCCCTCTCTGCTGTGTACTGCTCCTCTCTGCTGTGTAGCTCTCCTCTCTGCTGTGTAACTGCCCCTCCTGCTGTGTAGCTGCCCCTCTCTGCTGTGTACTGCCCCTCTCTGCTGTGTAGCTGCTCCTCTCTGCGTGTAGCTGCTCCTCTCTGCTTGGGGCTGCCCTCCTGCTGTGTAACTGCCTCTCTGCTGTGTAGCTGCCCCTCTCTGCTGTTAGCTGCCCCTCTCTGCTGTGTACTGCCCCTCGCGTGTAGCTGCTCCCTCTGCTGTGTACTGCCTCTCTCTGTGTAGCGCCCCTCTCTGCTGTGTTGCTGCCCCTCTCTGCTGTGTAGCTGCACCTCTCTGCTGTGTAGCTGCCCCTCTCTGCGGTGTGGGCTCCCTCTAGCAGTGTAGCGGGCCCCTTCGCTTTTGTATTTTGCCCCTCTTTTCTGTTTTAGCTGCCCCTCTGCTGTGTAGCTGCTCCTCTCTGCTTTTTTAAGTTTGCCCATTTGCTGTGTAGCTGCCCCCCCTCTGCTGGGGTAGCGCCCCTCTCTGCTGTGTAGCGAAACCTTTTCTGCTGTGTAGCCCCTCCCTCTCGGGGTAGTTTCCCCTCTCGCTGTGTACTGCTCCCTCTGCTGTTTAGCGCCCCCTCCTGCTGGGGGTAGCTGCCCTCCTGCATTTATTTGCCCCCCCTTTTTTCCTGTTTTTAAGCTGCCCCCCTGCTGTGAACTGCCCCTCTGTTTTAAAACCTGCCCCTCTCGCTGTTACTGCCCCTCTCTGTTTGTGTACCCGGGCCTCCGCTGTTTACTGTCCTCTCTGCTGGTAGCTCCCCCTTTTTCGTGAACCGCCTCCTGCTGTGAAACTGCCCCCTCTGCTGTGTAGCTGCCCCTTTTCCTGCTTGGAAACTGCCCCTCTTTTCCCTGTTACTGCTCCTCTCTCGGGTGTAGCGCCCCTCCCCTGCTGTTTTAGCTGCCCCCCCTCTGCTGTAAAACTGCTCCTCTGCTGTGTACGCCCCCCCTCTGTTTGTGAAACTGCTCCTCTCTGCTGTGAAGCTGCCCCTCCTTGCTGTGTAGCGGGCTCCTCTCTGCTGTGAAAGTTTCCCTCTGCTGTTACCCTTCCCTCTCTGCTGTGTAGCTGCCCCTCTCTGCTGGGGTCGCCCCTCTGCTTTGTACCTCTCCCCCTCTGCTGGGGAAACTGCCCCTGCTGTGTAGTTTCCCCTCTCTGCTGTGTAGCGCCCCCTTCCTGCGGGGTACGCCTCTCTGCTGTTTGCTGCCCCCCTGCTGTGTGGGCCCACCTTGCTGTGAAAGCTGCCCCCTCTGCGGGGGTAGCTCTCCTCTCTGCTGTGTAGCTGCCTCTCTCTTCTGTGTAGCGCCTCTCTCTGTAAACGGGCCCCTCTCTGCTGTGTACTGCCTCCCCTTTTGCTGTGTGGGCTGCCTCTCTGCGTTTTAGCTCCCCCCTCTCTCTGGGGTACTCCTCTCTGCTTGTAGCTGCCCTCTCTGCTGTTTTCCTCCCCCACCTGCGTGTAGCTCCCCTCCCCTGCTGTGTAGCCTCCTCCTGCTGTGTAGCGGGCCCCTCTCTGCTGTGAAACTTCCCCCACCTGGGGGAAAAGTTTTCCCCTCCCCTGTGTAGTTTGCCCCTCTCGGGCTGTGGTTTTCCCCCTCTCTGCGTGTAGCTGCCCCTCTCTGCTGTGTAGCTCCCTCCTCTCGGGCGTGTAGCTGCTCCTCTCTGCGTTTAGCTGCTCCTCTCTGCTGTGTAGCTGCCCCTCTCTTTTGTTTTCCGCCCCTCTTTTGCGTGAAACTGCTCCTCTCTGCTGTTACCTGCCCCTCTCTCCCCTGTTTTCCCTGCTCCCCCTGCTGTTTAGCTCCCCCTCTTTTCTGTGTAGCTGCTCCCCCTCTCCGTTTAGCTGCTCCTTCTGCTGGGGTAGCTGCCCCCCTCTCTGCTGTTTTACTGCCCCTCTCTGCGGGGTAGCTGCCCCCCTGCTTGTACTGCCCCTCCCCTTCGTGTATTTTCCCCCCCTCTGCTGTGAAGCGGGCCCCCTCTTTTTGTTTGTGAAAATGCCCCTCTCTGCTCTGACGGGCCCCTCTCTGTTTGGTCCCCTTCCCTTCTTTTTGTGTGGGCTCCCCCCTCCTGCTGTGTAGCTCCCCCTTTTCGCGGGTGTAGCTCCCCCCTCTCTGCTTTTTAAACTGCCCTCTCTGCGGGGTACTGCTCCTCTCTGCTGGTAGCTGCCCCTCTCTGCTGTGTAGCTGCCCCTCTCTGCTGTTTACCCCCCTCGCTGTGTAGCGGGCCCCCTCTCTGCTGTGTGGGGCTCTGCCCCTCTCTGCTGTTTACCCTGCTCCTCTCTGTTTGGGGTTGTTTGCCCCTCTGCGTGTAGCTCCCCCTCTCTGCGTTAGGCCCCCTCCCTGTGTACCCTGCCCCTCCGGGCGTGTACCTGCCCCTCTCGCGTGTACTGCTCCTCTCTGCTTGAAGCTGTTCCTCCCTCTGCTTTGTAGCGGGCCTCTCTGCTGTGGTAGCGGCCCCCTCTGCTGGTAGCGCTCCTCTCTGCTGTGTAGCTGCCCCCCCTCGGCTTGTAGCGGCCCCCCTCTGTGTAGCTGCCCCTCCTGCGTGTAGCCCCCCCTTTCCGGGCAGGGGTAGTTTGGCCCCCGCTGTGTATTGCTCCTCTGCTTTTAGTGTTTCCCTCTGCTGTTTAGTTGCCCCTCTGCTGTGTAGTTGCTCCTCTGCTGTTTAGTTGCTCCTCTGCTGTTTAGTTGCCCCTCTGCTGTTTAGTTGCCCCTCTGCTGTTTAGTTGCTCCTCTGCTGTGTAGTTGCTCCTCTGCTTTGTAGTTGCTCCTCTGCTGTGTAGTTGCTCCTCTGCTGTGTAGTTGCTCCTCTGCTGTGTAGCTGCTCCTCTGCTGTCCAGCATACAAAGGGTTAAGCTAATCACAGAAAAAGCCATAGAGCGATAAATTTTTTTAAAAAGGGGGACATTTGGAGGGGGAAAAAGGAATATATGTACAAAAAAGGGCTGGAGACAAATATGTATTGACAGCAGGCAGAGGCCAGTGAAATGCTATCCCCTCTCCTGTGCAGGGCCTCCGAGGAAAGGGAAACAATGGCCATAGCCTTCAAAGGGGTTTTCCCGGCCCAGCAGGGGGAGTTTGGTTTGGGGTGATGGGGGGGGGGGGGGGCCAGAAAAGTCTGGGGTCAGGAGAAAATTGAGACCAAAACAGAGAAAACCCCCCCCTCTGATTTTAAAAAGCATGAGGCTATTACCAAGCCTGACTTTGCTGAAGTAAAGATGCTTCATCCCTTTTGGGGAAAGCTGTCAAGGGAAACCCCGTGATCAATAAAAAGGGAACTGGGCCTTGGGAAAATTTTGATTGAGCTGCAGGAGGAGTTCCCAAAGGGATGCCCCCTGCTCTTAAAAAATCCCCCAAAGGGAACTAGAAATTGGGAAAAAATTAAATCAGGTAAAATTTTTTAAAATTTGGGGCGGGAAATAAAACAAGAGAAAAAAAAGAGGTATGAACTCAAGAAGAAAAAAAAGAGCGAGCACATCCCCCGCTCCCCCCGGGGGGCCAATTGAAAGTCTAAACGCACTGGGCCCTTTTTTAGCTGAGGGTGGGAACAAGCCGGGGCAGGGGCCCCCGTGTCGTTACCGCCTATAATTATACAACAAACCGACATAAGACACATGTAACACTAACAAAAATAATAATTATTTAAAAAAAATAAAAATAAAAATAAAAAAAATAATAAAAAATAAAATATAAAAAATAATAAAAAAAATATGAATAATAACAAAAAATAATACCCTAAAAAATGATAAATATAAATTTAAAAATAAAAAAATAAAATAATTAATAATAATAAAAAATAAAAACATAATAAAAAGAAAAATAAAATATAATAAAAAATAAAATAATAAAAAAAAATAATAATTTTAAAAAAATCATAATAATTTAAAAATAAAAATATAAAAAAGATAAATAAAAATAATAATAATAAAAATAATTATAAAAAAATAATAAAATATAAAAATAATAATAATAATAAAAATAAATTTAAAAATAATACTATAATAATTAAAATATTTGATAATAATAATTTAAAAAAAATATAAAAAAAAAAAAAAAATAATAATAATAATAATAAATAATAATACATAATAATAATGATAAATATAAATAATAAATAATAATAATAATAAATATAAAAAAAAATTTTAATAAAAAAAAATAATAATCATAAATAATATAATAATAATAATAAAAATAAAACCCCCTAATATTTATCAATGTAAGACCCAAATACGGGGGACTGAATCAATGCATTACAGTTTACACAAAAGTGGGGCTTTTATTTGAGTTTAGAATCATGACATCATTGTATCTATGTAATGACATCACAATGAAGGACCATCAGTTACATTAGTAATAGTGACATCATTTTATCTATGTAATGACGTCACAATGAAGGACCATCAGTTATGTTAGTACTAGTGACATCATTGCATCTTTATGACATCACAATGAAGGAGCATCAGTTATGTTAGTAATAGTGACATCATTGTATCTGAATGATGACAACACAATGTAAGATGCTGATCTGGGCGGGTAATTTCTGCATGTAAGACCCATAGCTGTAAATATAATAAGCCCCATGTATGATAGATGTGGCTGCGATATCTGTCACCCCGTTTATGGCGAGGCTCCTTTCAACAATTGAGTCTCATTATGATTAGAGAGTGATTTATTCCATTCTCAGCTTCAGCTGGGGGCCCCTATTGGGTTTCACTGTCTGTTTATAGTGGGTCCCCTCAGCTGCTCAGCCCATGGGCACCACACAGGTCAGAGATACCAAATTCTGAAGCACAACTGCTCAGGGGCTATTTAGGTAGTGTAACCGCAAGCTGCAGGATGTAGTTCAGTAAGAGGGGTTCTCTATGGTAGGTACAATACTGCTGAGGGTGTTAATTCAGTACCAGGGGTCTCTTAGCAGCTGCATGCCCTGTCTCTATATTAGGCTCAACATTGCTGAGGGTTGTAGTTCAGTATCAGTGGTCCCCTAGCAGCTGTATGCCCTGTCTCTATATTAGGCTCAACATTGCTGAGGGTTGTAGTTCAGTCATCAGTGCCCCCCCCCCCCCTACACTGTATGCCCTTCTTGTGGTAGGCACACACTGTGAGGGTGGATTTTCAGTTTAAGGTCTCCTAGCAGCTGCATGCCCTTTATATATGGTAGGCACAACACTGATGAGGGTTGTAGTTCAGTACAAGGCATTCCCGAGCAGATGCATGTCCTGTCTCAATGATAGGCACAATACTGCTGAGGGTTGTAGTTCAGTACTAGGGGTCCCCTAGCAACTACATGCCCTATCTCTATAGTGGGCATAACACTGCTGAGGGTTGTAGTTCAGTCCCAGAGGTCCCCCTATCTGCTGCGTGTCCTTTTTCTATGGTAGGCACAACACTAATGAGGGTTGTAGATCAGTAATAGGGGTCCCCTACCAGCTGTATGCCCTTTCACTATGGTAGGCACAACACTGATGAGGGTTGTAGTTCAGTTCCAAGCTGAAGACGCTGGAGCTGCTATGCCGGAGAGGCACGAAAAACATATATCATGCATGGACTTTGCAGAACGTTTGGCCCAAAATACTGCAAACATAGCTAACGCACAAGTAACCCACTGTATCGTTTTAGTGGTTGTTCTTGATATTTAATAAATTACAAAATTGTTACTATTTATATCCACTGAAATTTTATGTAGTTGTAGTTCAGTACCAGGGGTCTCCTAGCAGCTGCCTGCCCTATCTCTATAGTAGGTACAACACTGCTGAGGGTTGTAGTTCAGTACTAGTGGTCCCCTAGCAGCTGCATGCCCTATCTCTATAGTAGGTACAACACTACTGAGGGTTGTAGTTCAGTACTAGTGGTCCCCTAGCAGTGCAAAGCCATCTCTAAGTAGTACAACACTACTGAGGGTTTATTCCACGTAGAAGATGTGGTTTTTGGATTGGGACTGCCTTTTTGACTACGTGTGGGTATTCCTCCCACTATCGTGCATAGTACACAATGGAGCTCTCTGGGACTTCATGGTCCACCCTTATCCTCCTGGCCCCCCCTATAGGTGCTTTGCTTGTGGCCTTTACCCTGCATCTCTAAACTAAGCCAGTTCTGAGCAAGCCCGGCAGGTAGAGGGGGGCGGCTGATGCTGGGTTACAAAACAGGGTAAAGGAGCGGTGCGGTGGTCACATACAGTTTGGGGGAAACGGGTGCATTTCTGGTAAAATACAGGTTGAGGGGGCGGCTGCATGCTTTGGGCACAAACAGGGGTTTTTGAAGGGGAAACGCTGGGATTCGGTCCCAAACATGAAATGCGGTGCAAAGTGGGGCCCAAAACAGGAAAAGGAGCCCCGGGGTGCTGGTCCAAAACAGGGAGGAAGGGTGGCTGCATTTCGGTCACCCTACAGGTAGAAAGGGCGGGGGTGCATGCTGTTCACATACAGGTAAGGGGGCGGCATGCTGGTAAAATACCCGGAAGGAAACGGGCCCCGCAAGCTGGTCCCCCATCAGGTTTGAGAGGGGCCTTTCATGCTGGGCCCATAAAAGGTAAAAGGAGGGGGCCCGCATGCTTGGGGCCCATTTCAGGTTTGAGGGGCGGTAGTGCTGGACATACAGGTAGAGGAGCGGCTGCATGCCCGGTCACAAACAGGAAAGGGGGCTGATGCTGGTCACATACAGGAAAAAGGGGCCCCTTGAAAGCCGGTTTACATACAGTTGAGGAGGGGGCTGCGTGTGGGCAAAATTTAAAAGGATAGAGGGGGCGGCCTGCTTCTGGGTCTCCCTACAGGGAGAAAAGGGGGCTGCGTGCTGGTCGAAAACTACAAGGGGGAGGAGGGGGCTGCTGCTGGACATCAGGGGAGAGGGAGCGGCCCGCATGGTGGGTCACATAAAAAGGGAGAGGAACGGCTGGGATGGGTCACATAAAAGGTAGAGGGCCGGGGTACGGCTGGTTCCCCCAAAAAGGGAAAAGGGGGGTGCATGCGGTCACATACAGTTTGAGGTCGGGCTGCGTG
Source organism: Phyllomedusa bahiana (assembly GCA_025379985.1). Lineage (NCBI taxonomy): Eukaryota > Metazoa > Chordata > Amphibia > Anura > Hylidae > Phyllomedusa > Phyllomedusa bahiana. The sequence goes on from JAODAL010000425.1 coordinate 242,818, forward strand.
CTGGTTAAAAAAAATACAGGTAGAGGAAGCGGCTACTTTCGGTTCAATACAGGAAGAAAGGAAACGGTTGTTTGCGGGTTACATAAAAGGGAAGGAAACGGTGCATTTTCTTTTTGGGAAAAAATTAAGGAGGGAGCGGCAAAGTGCGGTTTAAACAGGGAAAGGAGCCGGGTCTTGGCACATTCAGGTTTGAGGAGCGGCATGGGTTGGGTCAACATAAAGGTAAAATGGGGCGGGCCCGGGGTTTTTGGTCAACCAAACAGTAGAGGGCGGCTGCATGCTTTGGTTTACATAAAAGTTTGAGGGGCGGCCCGCGGGCTGGGTCACATACAGGTAGAGGAGCGGCTGCATGCTGGTCACATACAGGTTTGAAGGGGGGCATTTCTGGTCACATAAACCCGGTAGAGGAGCGGGGGTGCTGCTGGTCACATACAGGTAGAGGGGGCGGTGCATGCGGGCAATACAAGGGAGAGGAGCGGCGTGTGGTCAATAAAGGTAGAGGAGTGGCTGCAAGTGGTCCCCCTAAGGAGAGGAGCCGGGGTGGCCCTTTTGGGGCCCCATACAGGTAAAGGGGGGTTTTTTCGTCCTTTAAAGCTGGACCATTTTCAGGGGAGAAGGGGCGGCCCGCCAAAGCTGGTCACATCCCGGTTTTTGGAGCCGGGGTGCATAGTTTGGGTTTAAATAGGGTAAGGGGAAAACCGGGGTGCATGCTGGTTCCCCCATAAGGTTTGAGGAAACGGCCCGCATGCTTCACATACTGTAGAGGGGCCCCCCTGCAACTGAGGGCACATACAGGGAGAGGGGAGCGGCTGCATGGTGGGCCCCAAACCCGGGGAGTTGGGGGCATGCTGCTTGGTCACATACAGGTAGAGGGCGGCCAAAGTGGTCAATAAAAAGTTAGAGGGGCGGCTGCTGGGGCCCTACAGGGAGAGGAGCGGCTTTCAAAAGTCTCACATTTCAAAGGGGAGAGGAAGCGGTGCGGGGGGTTAAAAAATAAGGCGGCGCATGCTGTCACCCTACCCGGTTAGAGGGAGGCGGCAAAGGGGCTGGGTACTTTCAGGTAGAGGACGGCTGCATGCGGGGCACAAACAGGTTAGAGGGGGTCGGGGATTTCTGGTCCCCATACAGGGAGAGGGGCGGCCTTTCATGCTGGTTTACTTAAAAGTTAGGAAAAGGGGGCGCCCTGCTTGGCCCAAAACAGGTTTGATAAAAGGGGTGGGATGCGGTCCAAACAGGTAGGGACGGGCCCGCGTCTTTGGTTCCCCAAAACAGGAAGTAGGGCCTGCTGCGGTCACATAGTGCCCGGTCACATACAGGTAGGTGACGGCATGCTGGTCACATAATAGGGGGGAGCCGGCTGTGGTTTCACCCTTACAGGGTAGGGGGAGCGGGCTGCTTGTGGTCACATCAGGAGAGGAGCCCGGCCCTTTTCATCTTTTGGGCACATACAGGTAAGGGGAGGCCTTTTTTTTTCAAAAAAAATACAGGTAAGGGGCGGCATGGCTTGGTACATACAGGAGAGGGGGGAGCGGGATGTGGCACATAAGGTAAAAGGGGGGCGCATGGGGGGTCACATACAGGTAGAGGAGCGGCTACGTGCTGGTCACATACAGGGGGGAGGAGGCGGCTGCAGCTGGGGCCCATACAGGAAAAAGGAGCGGCTGCCTGCTGGTCACATACAGGTAGAGGAGCGCCCTCCCCGGGGTCCATAAGGTAAAAAGGGGCGGCGGGTTTTGGTCCATACAGGGAAGGGGGCTGGGCTGGTACAAACGGTAAGGAGGGCTGCCCCTGCTGGTCACATACAGGAGAGGAGCGGCTGGGTGGTCACATAAGTAAGGGCGGCCCCGGTGCTGGGGGCCCCATCAGGTAGAGGAGCGGGGTGGTGTGGTCCATACAGGTAGAGGAGGGCCCCCTGCATCTGGTCCCCTACAGGTAGAGGGGCGGGGCCTCTGGTCAATAAGGTAGAGGGCGGCTGATCGGTAATACGGGAAGGAGCGGTGAGGGGGGGAAAAGGGGGGGGGGGGGGGGGCTGCTTGGTCACCTTAAGGAGAGGAGCGGGTGCATGCCCCCCCCCCCCCCCCTGGGGGGGGTGAGGTACAAAGGTAAACGGCTTCTGCGGTCACTAAAGGGAGAGGGAGCGGCTGCCTTTTGGTCCATACAGGTAGAGGAAAACGGTTTGGATGTGGTCCCCCATAAGGTAGAGGAGCGGCTGCTGGTCCATACAGGAGAGGAGGGGGGGCCTCGGTAGGCCTGGGAAAATACAGGTAAGGACGGCCCCCTGGGTGCGTCACATTTTCTAAAGGGGGGCGGTGCTTGTGGGCACATACAGGGGAGGAGGGCGGGGTTTCGTCTGGTCCATACGGTAGAGGGCGGCCCCCAGCTGGCAATTAAAGTTGGGGGCGGCTCTGTTGGTCACAAATAAAGGGGGGGGGTTTTAATAAGGAGAGGAGCGGCATGCTGGTCACATACAGGTAGAGGAGCGGCTGCATGCTGGTCACATACAGGTAGAGGAGCGGCGTGCTGGTCCTCAGGAAAAGGAGCGGCCGTGGCTGGTCCAACAGGTAAGGGGGCGCCCCCCTGGTTAAATACAGGTAGAGGGCAGATGCTGGTCACATACAGGTAGAGGGCGGCGTGCTGGTCACATACAAATAGAGGAGGGCTCTGGCTGGTCACATACAGGAAGGACGGCTGCTGCTGGTCCCCAAAAGGGTGAGGGCGGCTGCTGGTCCATACAGGGGGAGAGGAGGGGGCTGCATGCCTTGGGGCACATACAGGGTTTTAGGAGCGGGGGTGCTGGTAAAATACAGGTAGGGGCGGAGTCTTTGGTCACATACAGGAGGGGCGGCTGTGGCACATACAGGTAGAGGAGCGGCTGCATGCTGGTCACATACCAAGGGGTAGGGAAAATTAAACGGCTGCATTTCCCGGTAAAATACAGGGAGAGGAGCGGCGCAAAGCTTTGGTTTACAAAAACCTGTTTGCATTTACATGAGGGCCCGCCCAAACCCCGGAATCATGCAGGAACAGGGGGGCGGCCATTGTGCCCCTGTGCCCCAGCTCCAATGACCGTTGGCAGTGCAGCCTGAGAGCCGGAGCCGCCTGCTTTGTGGCAGCACATACAACCTTTCAAAATGAAGGGAAAGTGCCTTGGGGCTAATCGCCCAAATTTCTGGAAAAAAAAAAAGGAACTAATTATTAGAGGAGCAGACAGGAAATCAGACCAAATAGAAGAATCTACATGATCATTAAATATGGAACAAGTCTTATCTGGCAGAGCCCCCGCACTCTGCTCCGCTTACAAGACGCCTATTAAACTGGTGCAATAGAGGTGGCTGCACCCACAGCAAATTGATGGAACTGTTTCACAATTGTTTTTCAGTCTCCATCTGGAAAAAGAAAAAAATCTGCAAAAGCCTTAAAAAAAGGGGTTTTGGGGCCCCCGTATGTTACCCAGAGCTACAGCCAGCTTCAGGCTCCCACTTCCTGTTTTGGTTTTTTTCGGGGGTTTTACAGTTTCCCGGCTCCACTTCCCGTTTGAGTTTTGGGGGTTTTTACAGCTTCAGGCTCCCCCCTTTCCGTTTTAGGCTTTGGGCCTCTCTGGTTTCTAAACTTTAGGTTCCCCCTTTCCCTTTTTAGGGTGTGGGGGTTTCCCACAGCTTTAGGGTAAAAAACCCTTTTTGGCTTTTTGGGGCCCTTTTACAGCTCCAGGCTCCAACTTTTTTCGGGAGTGGAGGGTTTTTCAGCTTCAGGCTCACACTTCCTGTTCAGGCTGTGGGTGGTTATACAGCTTCAGGCTCACACTTCCTTTTCAGGCTGTGTTTTGTTCTACAGATTCAGGTTCCCACAACCTGTTAAGGCTGTGGGCGGTTCTAAAGCTTCAAGCTCCTACTTCCTGTTCAGGCTGTGGGTGGTTCTACAGCTTCAGGTTCCCACTTCCTGTTCAGGCTGTGGGCACTTCTACAGCTTTAGTCTAACACTTCCTTTTCAGGCTGTGGGTGGTTCTACAGCTTCAGGCTGCCACTTACTGTTCAGGCTGTGGGCACTTCTACAGCTACAGGCTCCAACTTCTTGTTCAGGCAGTGGAGGGTTTTACAGCTTCAGGCTCACACTTCCTGTTCAGGCTGTGGGGGGGGTTTTCAGCTCAGGGTCACACTTCCTGTTTCAGGCTGTGGGTGGTTCTACAGCTGTCAGTTCCCACCACCCGCTTAGGTGTTTGGGCCGGTTCTAAACTTCAAGTCCCACTTCCTGTTCAGGCTTGTGGGTGGTTCTCGCTTCAGGTACCACTTCCTTTCCAGGGTGTGGGCACTTCTACAGCTTTAGTCTAACACTTCCCTTTTCAGGCCGTGGGTGGTTCTGCTTAAGGCTGCCATTACGTTTGGCGTGGCACTTTAAGCTCCAGGGTCCAATTTTGTTTTAGGGTGGGGGGTTTTAACTTAGGGTCACACTTTCCCGTTCAGGCTGTGGGTGGTTTACAGTTCGGCTCAACTTCCCTTTTTTGGTGTGGGGGTTCTACAGCTTCGGTTTCCCACCCCTTAGGCTGTGGCGGTTCTAAAGCTTCAACTCCCCCTTCCCGTTCGGCTTGGGTGGGCTACAGCTTCAGGCTACACTTCCTTTCCGGTGGGATGGGTTTTACAGCTTAGGTTCCCATTCCTGTTCAGGTCCTGCTTTAATAGGAAAGAAATCTAGGGAAGGGCCAAAAGGTGACAAGAACCTTTTGGGCCCCATTGGTTGTCACACAAAGCACAGCTTCCCACTAGACCTGCAGGACCAATAATGGACATGAGGGGTGTTGTTTCTAAATAACAGAAGCCATTATTCTATTATGCATTGGCCTCAGCTCCAGCTCCTCAGGGACAAGGTCATCACTGTATAAGGTTAAATGACATAAGAGAAAACTGCCTAATTCCCACTAGACCAGCAGTACCAATAATGGACATGAGGGGTGCTCTTTCTGGAGAAAGAAGGATATTTTTTTAGACAGGGCCTGCTTTTCGGGGGAGGTGTCATGAATAGGGCTGTATAAATTTAAAAAGGGTTTCTCACTAAGGGATCGCTGCTTTTTTTGTTAAAGATCTTTGGGAAAAACAAGTACTTTGCCATATTGTCCATTAAAGTGTCCCACCATTCTAGTTTCCCTTTGTTGGGCTGCATCGCTCCTCAGGGGCCTATAGCTACAAACCCGTGTGACTTTCCCCGATGGTGCCAGATGGTTGCTATAGTACAGACCTGTTTGTCTTCCTGATAGGCTGCCACCCTGGTTGCTAAGCTACGACGTTTATTTCTGATAGGCGCCAGATGGTTTTAGTAAGACTGTTCTATCTCTCCCGATAGGCGCCACACTGGTTCTATAGCTACAGACTGTTTGTCTCTCCCAAAAGGCACCAACTGGTTTCTATTTCTTTCACCTTTCGAACTTCCTGATAGGCTGCCACACTGGTTGCATTTGTACAGACCTGGCTTTCTGCGCCCAGTGGGCCAGTAAATCGCCCCTGAATTCAAAGTGAAAAAAAGAAAACAGGGGTATCAATTTCAATTTTAATAAAAACCCTTTTAATAAAAATTGGTTCCCCTAGCCCCGCGGACCCAAAAATGGACATGAGGGGTGCTGTTTCTGGAGAAAATAATCCCTTAATCTTTACATCGGCTTTAGCCACAAGTCCTTGGGGACATAGGCATCACTTAAAGGGGTTGCATGAAAGTAACCCACCTACCCCCCACTGGAACTGCAGTACTAATAATAGCCACAAGTGGCGCTGTTTGTGAAGTAAAGAATCCATTATTGGCCTCTCATGCCGGAAAATGTTCCCCTCCTATATCAGCTCTTATAGTCTGGGGTGTTAGCCTATTTACTGGCAGCATATGTCAGCATTAGCTCTATGGATACATATATATATATATTATTAGATAAATATTTATATAATATAATATAGTATATTTTTTTTATTTATACAAAACAATTATTATTATATATTGGGGTAATATTATAATAGTCTATTTAATTTTATTTTACTATATAAAAAGGAACACGGTCCTCAAGCTAGAATTAAACATTCTACCCCTTCCTAATCCACTTTATGCATTAATTCCGCATCATTTTCAAAATCTCTGCTTACTGTCAGTGAAAGGAAACTTTCTTATCTGCACCCAAAGGCTGCAAACCAGCTCTGCTTTCACACGGGGGAGTCGGTTTGCTGTGTATTAGTGTTGGAAATCACTTGTGAGCTAAAAACATCAGCAACAGATATGAGCGAGAACCCTGGCAGCAAGCAGGGGTACTGAAAATGGAGAGTAATTAAATGACAGCTAGCAGGGGTACTGAAAATGGAGAAGAATTAAATGACAGCAAGCAGGGGCACTGAAAATGGAGAGAATTAAATGACAGCAAGCAGGGGCGCTGAAAATGGAGAAGAATTAAATGACAGCAAGCAGGGGCGCTGAAAATGGAGAAGAATTAAATGACAGCAAAACAGGGGATGAAAATGGAAATAGAATTAATGACAGCAAGCAGGGGCACTGAAAAGGGAGAAGAATTAAATGACAGCAAGCAGGATGAAAATGGAGAAGAATAAAGACAGCAAGCAGGGGATGAAAATGGAGAGAATTAAAAGACAGCAAGCAGGGGGGTTTAAAATGGAGGAATTAAATGCAGCAAGCGGGGGGATTGAAAATGGAGGGAAAATTAAATGACAGCAAGCAGGAGCACTGAAAATGGAGAAGAATTAAATGACAGCAAGCAGGGGTACTGAAAATGGAGAGTAATTAAATGACAGCAAGCAGGGGTACTGAAAATGGAGAAGAATTAAATGACAGCAAGCAGGGGCACTGAAAATGGAGAAGAATTAAATGACAGCAAGCAGGGGTATTGAAAATGGAGAAGAATGAAATGACAGCAAGCAGGGGTATTGAAAATGGAGAAGAATTAAATGACAGCAAGCAGGGGCACTTAAAATGGGATATTACTGCAGAAGGGGCACTGAAAATGGAGAAGAATTAAATGACAGCAAGCTGGGGTATTGATAATGGAGAAGAATTAAATGACAGCAAGCAGGGGCACTTAAAATGGAGAATAATTAAATGACAGCAAGCAGGGGCACTGAAAATGGAGAAGAATTAAATGACAGCAAGCAGGGGCACTGAAAATGGAGAAGAATTAAATGACAGCAAGCAGGGGTATTGAAAATGGAGAAGAATGAGACAGCAAGCGGGATACTGAAATGGAGAATTAAATGACAGCAAGCAGGGGCACTGAAAATGGAGAAGAATTAAATGACAGCAAGCAGGGGCACTGAAAATGGAGAAGAATTAAATGACAGCAAGCAGGGGTATTGAAAATGGAGAAGAATTAAATCAAAAAGTAAATGAGACAAGTTGGGAAACTTTTCTTTACGCAACTAGTAAGTTGTAGCGAAAGGCTCTTGAAAGCATTGTTAATTAGCGATGAGCAGGCATCAGCTAACGAGCTGGCACCTTCCCTATGTGTAAGTAAACAACAATGCCCGGATAACACAGAAAACGTGCAAAATATCACCCCCAAAAAGTTAAAGCCTCGCATTCCTGAGTCTGTGAAAATCAATGCAAATAACACCACACGGACTGCATAATGAAGACAGTGGTGCATTTGACCCCTTAAATATTGTGTGGGCCAGTGGTCCAGTTGAGATTTTTAAATTTTTTGTTTTATGATGTAATAGGTTTTGAACAAAATACCAACGTGGCCAGTGTATAAAGATGGTTTTTCACCCCCTCTACAATCTTTCCTTTTTTACTAATTTTTTCCCAAAGAAAACCCAAAAATCACAAAAATTTTCCCTTTTTTAAAAAACATGGTTAAGAAAATTTTATTTGGGTTTAGTTTTGGTTTTATAGTGAAAAAGATGTGAAAATAGTAGGGGAGTTAAAAACGTGCAACCTTAAGTGGCTTTGCTGATTGATAGTTGGTCTTTTTTAGATATTTTTGGGAATTATTTTATACCAAATTTTGCCACTTTTTTTGGCAGCAGCACGTTGCATTGTGACCACGCCCATATACCCATTAGGTCACACTCACTTGTTACTAAGGCACACCCCTATAACAAACAGTATGCAAAAGTGTCTTAAAAGGGTTTTGTCACAAAGTGAAATTGATGAAGGAAGCTTTCAAATTAAATAATAAATGTTTTCACCATTCATCATTATTAAAAATTCTGCACCATCTTTGTTTTAGCGATACATAGTGTACAGCTTATGTCCTGGCCGCACATGCTCAGACATCACTTCTCCTTTCAGGCAGCTATCCTCAGTTTATTCCCTGCTTAGTAAAACACAACTCATGCTGAACGAGGTTCCCCCCAGGGGCTTCATTCTACTTCTGTCCTCTGTACTCCATAGTAATCACATATATTCACTGGAACAGGGGTTCAATCCCCGGGGCTGCATTTACCCCGTCATTGACCCTAGTAATCCAAAAACCCTCATGCTAGCAGTGTTCAACCCCAGTGCTGTTTTCTTCCTGTCCCTCTTCCCTTTTAAAAACACACACACTCTGCTGAGGAGTGTTCAAAACCCCGCTGCTGTTGTTTACTCCTGTCTCTCTACTCCTATTAAACACATCACTCATACTGAGCGAGTGTTCAACCACAGGTGTGTCATTTACTCCTGTCTCTGTCTCCTTATAATTAGTCAAATCATGCAAATAAATAAAAAGAACATGTGCACTGACAAAAAAAATCTCTATGCAGAAAAGCAGAAGTGCTAACCTCTCAGCTACACTCACTACTCAAAGGGGGGGGGGGGGGGGGGGGTGGGGCTCATTAAATAAACAGACTAGAATTTGGCTAGAGTGAGCACACTGTGGGGCATGGTGATATCAAGTCTGTTGGGTCACATGATATGTACTTCAAACAAATACACACCTCCTTATGAACACACTGAAAACTGAAGCAGGACAAATCAGGCATGAAATGCCTTCGTGGTAAAACCCCTTTAAGCCTATGATAAATGTATCTGCTAGACGCTGTGCCAAAAATCTGCTACTTTTTTTTAATGCATTTTAAGACACTTTTCTGGTGCAACCACATTAGGAAATAAGGGCCCTTCTCAACACTTCACAGGAGGAGCGGCTTACCAAAAAGTGGGCATGGCCACAATGTAATATTATGCACCAAAAATGTGCCAAAATTAATGCAGTGACATTAACGGAAAAATTTAGCACAATCTAAACTGCATACAATGTATCAATCAGCACGAGCCACCGTATCAGTCCAACGCATTGTTACACTGCTTTTCTGAAGCAAATTGACGATTTGTTACATCCAATATATGGCGCCTGAGCTTCGCATCTCCCTTTCCCATAATGCCTTGCGATATTCAGATCTTCGTGAGTGTCAAACGGCGATTTCGACTCTCCACACACCTATATGGCGCTCTCCCTAAGGAGAGATTTTTCCTTTCTGAGCCACTCATTGTCTCCCACTCAACCAAGCCAGCATTGCTCTGCTCTGCACTGACGAGGGGCAAATACCCCGAAACAGCTGTGCTGCAGATGTGTAAGCTGGCTTGTGTAAATATCCCTTTTGCTTACAAAAGACCCAGTGGGTCAAAAGCAAATGAGTGATTTGTTCATCCAATAGAGGCGCCTTGAGCTTTCTCAGCACCTTCCCATATTGCCTTGCAAATTTTGAATCACACACTCCTAAATGTGCTCTCCCCAAGGAGAGATCTTTCCTTTCTTTCACTGCCTTTCTGAGTCATCTAACTCTTAGATGGTGATAGTATATAAGGGACAGTTTTTCAGGTCTTCATATATATTGAGAAAATCCAGGTGCGGAGGGGTCTGAGCGCGGAGGCCAAAGGAACATGCACAAAAAGGGCAAATACGATGGTTCATAACAGGGGTAGTGTCCCTTTAAATCCCTATAGTAAGGCCGGTGGCCACAGTTAGGGGAGTTTCTGTGCTGCAGGAAGTATCCGGAGTTCAGCACTGGGGGATATCGCGTTCGGCACTCTGGGAGACACCAAGCCTGCAGTGGTCTGCCTACCGGAATATTAATGTGGACTTGGAAGCACATCGCTTGCAATATGGTCTGCAAAGCTGTTATTTTGCTGTGAAATCTATTAAAATCCATTAAGAGCATGCAGCAGCTCCATTCATCAGACAGCGCGGAGGGCTGTGTGGGAGGCGCAGATTGCGGGTTGGAGGGCGCTGCATTGCTCCGTGGTGGTCACCGTCAGGGGGGTTTGATCAGGGGGATATTTGCAGATATTTGACGCAGGGTCGGTGCTGCTTAGGCCGTGTTGTTCTCTTCTATAAGACATTCATGCACAATGCAGGATCCACTCTGTCTCTTTTATCCTATATATACTTATCTGCCAGAAAAAAAAATCATGGGAAATGTGAAGAACTTTCAAGGCACAAGGAGACACTCTAGTGGTCAATATTGCATAATTGCTAGTCTTCTTGATTTTTTTTAATGGCGCAGTGCGGATTATGGGCGACATGTATAGAACCCCCGGTTCGGCGCACAATTTCCGGCAGTTTCCCGTCGGAATCAGCGCCCTGATTTATGTCGGGTCCTGGGTGCGCCTCATACATAGGCATGTAAAGTCCGCCACGCCTGCCCCGCAGTGTATTATGCGCAATGCGGGACTTAGGCGCAGTGCGGCGCTGCACCTAGGATTCGGCTCCGGAGTAGTGCGTCCATACTGCGGGGAAAAGTCCGCCGCGCCTCCGCCATTGTTTAGGGCGCCCATTGCGGGACTTAGGGCGCAGTGCGGCGCTGCGCCTGAGATTCGCCGCCGTAAGGTAGGCACTCATACAAGGGGGAAAATCCGCCGCGCCTCCCAGTGTGTTAGGCGAGTGCGGGGACTGAGGCGCAGTGCGGCGCTGCGCTCATGATTCGCCAGTCCGAGCGGTGCGCTCGACATGCGGGCAAAAGATCCCTGTCGCCGTCTCCATGTTTGTGTGGGGCACAGTGCGGGGACATGGCGCATTGCGGGACTTAGGCGCCGTGCGGGAACCGCGCAAAAAACAGTTCCGTGCAGACAGGCTGGAACAGCGAGAAATCATTCCCAATGTCGTGCGGAGTATGAATCAAAAATCGCCTTTATAAAGGCGTTTTCAACATTTCAGAAAAGAGCTTAAACCTAAAAAATAAAAAATACTTCAAACAAATCACTTCCAATACCTATTCAAGAATTAGGATTATTTGAAATTGCCGGGAAATACAGTAATATTCAATGCAGAAAGCTATCGATTGGTCCGCGGCTCAAAAACCGGCCAACACAAATAGGAGCGACAGTGAACCATTAAAAAACTTATGGGGAAGTTTAGACCAATCAAAATCAACGGCGGGATAGTTCAAAATACAGTAAAAAAGCTAAAAAGAGCTGATTTGTAAAGCTAACCGGGCATTTTGCTAGCTCAGCAATCAGAATAGGAGCGACAGAGACCCATTATTCCCGCTACTGGAGACTTTATTGACCAATCAAATAGAGCGACAAAGACCCATACTAGCCTATGGAGAAGTTAGCCAATCATCCACGGCGGGCACAGTTCAAAATACTGTAAAAAAGTTGAAAAGAGGTATTGGCTGAGCAAGCGGAGGCCACCCTTACTCAGCCAATCAGAATAGACGACAGAGACCCATTAAAACCTATGAGAATTATTGACAATCAGAATAGGCACGACAAAGACCATTCTAGTCTATGGAGAAGTTTAGGGAACCAATCAAATCCACGTCGGTATCATTCAAAATACAGTAAAAAGACAGAAAAGAGCTGATTAGCTGAGCTAGCGGGGGCTTGGCTATCCCCAAGCCAATCAAAACCACTTCTCCCATTAGAGTCTATGGAGAAGGATGGGCGCTCTGAAATCTCGGCTCCATTGCAGCGTGGTGCTGCATGAGTATTAATAAAAATATATATTTGTAATTAAATGTAAAACATAAACACATAAAGAGCCTAACCCTTCCTTTACAAATAAAGCAGTTAAAATACCCAACAACGCGTTTGTCGCCGAGACCAGCGCTACATAGGAATTGCAATAGAGAGAAACGGCCGGGAAAATACAGTAAATATCAAATTGTTTAAGCTCATCTGATTTGGTCGGCATAAACCAGCCAAATCAGAATAGGAGCGACAATGTCCCATTATAACCTATGGAAGGAGAATTGACCAATCATAATAGGAGCGACAATGGTCACCATTATATCCAATTTGAGAAAAATTGACCAATCATATTCAAAGCGGACAGTTCAAAATACATAAAAAATGGCAGAAACAGACTGATTGGTTGAACAGCATCGTGGGCTGTCGCACTTAGCCAATCAGAGCGCTGAGCTAACTTTCCATAGATTCTATGGGGAAGAAGAAATTCTGAGCGCGTCTGTAGATTGGCTAAGTTAAAAGAGGCGCCGATATTGACCAATGGGAGAGACGAGCGACTCTCCTAAGGTTTTTTCTAAAGCAATCAAAATCAAACTGAACACGTCGACAACAATAATAACACTACAGAAGTGGTCCCTGTTGTGTGTAAATAAAACGTATAATAATTGGGGAAACGAAAAAAATATTAATACCACTAAAATCATTTTAATTTCTTTATTTTCGATATCCCAGGATCAATAGTATGGGTGCAACGAAAATAAAGAAAATAAACATGATTTAGTGATTTAATATTTTTTTTTTCTGTCTTATTACTGTATTTTGAACTGTTTCCTCCGTATTCTGATTTGGTCTAAACTTCTCCATAGGATATAAAGGGTCTTTGTCACCCCTCCTATTCTGATTGGTCCGAACAAGCCAGCCCCCCTAGCTCAGCCAATCACTTTTTTCACCATTTTTTACTGTATTTTGAACTGTCCCGCCTTTGATTCCCTGATGGTCAATCCCTTCCCCATAGTTTAAAGCTTCACTCTCGCTCCTATTCTGATTGGCCGGTTTATGCCGACCAATGATAATAAGGTTTCAGATTTGAATTACTGTATTCCCGCAATTTCCAATATCCTTAATTCTTGAATAGCGCTGGTCTAGAGTTTATGAAGCGATTTTTTAAATATGTTTATTTTTTACGTTCAGCGCTTTTTCTGACACCTGTTTTTTCGCCGAGTTTTTTACGAATCATACTCCCTGCACGGAGCGGAGCGCCGAGATTTACGTGTCGCGATCTTCTATCTGCTTCCTCGCATGTTCCGATCTTTGCTTCACTCGCTTCTGTCCGGAGGATTAAGACCAAAAAAAACCTGGTCAGCCTGTGGAGCTGTCCGACGCTGCACTGCGCCTCGCTGTTGCCGACCGCCACGTCCATGCCACGGAATAATACATCCGCGCCGCGTCCACCCAGAACGCCTACCCCGCGCCCACTGCCCTCCCCTTCATGCGTGGCGCAGCGTGAAAGTGGCGAACTCTGCGCCTAACACCACACCCTGCGACCGACAGCGGGATTCGGGCCGGAAGGCGCAGAATATGCCAAAAAACAGGCGTAAAGCCCGATCATACATGTTGCCCTATGTGTCATTTGGAGGCGATCAGAGGTGTATATATAGTCCCCGGCGCCGCCACTATCCGCCGCTGCCGCCGATCGTTAGGGTCCTAAGTCATTAACAATCGCTAGGTCCATCCTTAGGATCCTTGGCGATCGGTGACTGCAGCGTCGCTGGGATTAACTGTATGTGCGTCTGCCGGGACGCAGCATACAGTCAAATGATTCTGCGGAGTGAGAGCAAGCTCACCGCTGCGCAGAGATACTCTGGATTGAGGCACAGGAAAGGATGCGGCACAGAAGAGTACACACCATATGCGGCGTGAGCTTCATCACGCTGCGTGCGCGCCTGGTGACGTCACGCCGCCGAATAAGAAGCCCGGAGCAGCGACAGGGAGCGAGGAAAAGTGAGTAGTGGTCAAATTTCTTTACTTTTATTAGCAATATACATGGTGGTGGACTTATAACCCATTCATTAATTTAAGGGGACGCTATACTTTACTTATAAATGTCCAGGGCATGCTGTCATTTACTTATAAATGTGCAGGGGACGCTATAATCTACTTATATACCCGCTGGAGGACCTATAACCTATCGTATACCCGCTTGGATGACCTATAACCCCTATCTTTATACCGCTGGAGGACCTATAACCTATCTGTATACCGCTGGAGGACCTAAAACCTATCTGTTTACCGCTGGAGGACCTATAACCTATCTGTATACCGCTGGAGGACCTATAACCTATCTGTATACCTGCTGGAGGACCTATAACCTATCTGTATAGCCGCTGGAGGACCTATAACCTATCTGTATACCCGCTGGAGGACCTATAACCTATCTGTATACCCGCTGGAGGACCTATAACCTATCTGTATACTCGCTGGAGGACCTATAACCTATCTGTATACTCGCTGGAGGACCTATAACCTATCTGTATACCCCCTGGAGGACCTATAACCTATCTGTATACTCGCTGGGAGGACCTAATAACCACTTCTGTATACTCGCTGGAGACCTATAACCTATCTGTAACCCGCTGAGGACCTAGTAACCTATCTGTAACCCGCGGGGACTATAACCTATCTGTATACTCGCTGGAGGACCTATAACCTATCTGTATACCCGCTGGGAGACCTATAACCTATCTGTATACCCGCTGGGACACCTATAACCTATCTGTATAGCCGCTGGAGGACCTATAACCTATCTGTATACCCGCTGGAGGACCTATAACCTATCTGTATACTCGCTGGAGGACCTATAACCTATCTGTATACCCGCTGGAGGACCTATAACCTATCTGTATACCCGCTGGAGGACCTATAACCTATCTGTATACCCGCTGGAGGACCTATAACCTATCTGTATAGCCGCTGGAGGACCTATAACCTATCTGTATAGCCACTGGAGGACCTATAACCTATCTGTATACTCGCTGGAGGACCTATAACCTATCTGTATACTAGCAGGAGGACATATAACCTATCTGTAACCCCTGGAGGACCTATAACCATCTGTATAACCTGCTTGAGAACCCTAAAAAAACCTATCTGTATACCCTCTGGTGGACCTATAACCTATCTGTAGAGCCGCTGGAGGACCTATAACCTATCTGTATACCCTCTGGGGACCTATAACCTATCTGTATAGCCGCTGGAGGACCTATACCTTCTGATACCCTCTGGGGGACCTTAACCTATCTTATAGCCACTGGAGGCCCTATAACCTATCTGTATACTCGCTAGACCTATAACCCTATCTGTATACCCGCTGGAGACCTATACCAATCTGTAACCCGCTGTGAGGACCTATAACCTATCTGAATACCGCTGGAGACCAATAACCTAATCCTGTATACCTCTGGGTACTTATAACCTATCTGTATAGCCGCTGGAGGACCTATAACCTATCTGTATACCCTCTGGGGGACCTATAACCTATCTGTATAGCCGCTGGAGGACCTATAACCTATCTGTATACCCTCTGGGGGACCTATAACCTATCTGTATAGCCGCTGGAGGACCTATAACCTATCTGTATACTCGCTGGAGGACCTATAACCTATCTGTATACCCGCTGGAGGACCTATAACCTATCTGTATACCCGCTGGAGGACCTATAACCTATCTGTATACCTGCTGGAGGACCTATAACCTATCTGTATACCCTCTGGGGGACCTATAACCTATCTGTATACCCCTCCGGGACCTATAACCTATCTGTATATCCTCTGGAGGACCTAAAACTATCTGTAAAAGCCGTGGGGACCAAACCATCTGTATCCGCTGGAGGACCTAAAACCTATTGATACCCTGGGAGGCCCTAAAACCCTATTTTTACCCGCTGGAGGACCTATAACCTATCTGTATACTCGCTGGAGGACCTATAACCTATTTTAACCCGCTGGAGGACCTAAAACCATCTGTTACCTGGAGGACCATAACCATCTGTAACCCGCTGGGGGACCTTTAACCAATTGTATACCCCCGGAGGACCTATAAACCATCGTTCCCGCTGGAGGCCCATAACCTATCTGTATACCCGGGGGGACCTATCCCTACTTTACCCTTGGGGACCATAACCATCTTTACCCCTGGGGGACCATAAACCCATCTGTATAGCCCGGGGGACCATAACCTACTGTATAGGCTGGGGGACCTAAAAACCTACGTATACGCGGGGGGAAACCATAAAAATTAAACCCCCTGGGGCCCTTAAAACTTGCCTGTTTATTATTTGGGGGGACCTATAACATTATACCTACCAAGGGAGACAATAAACAATTTTTCCCCCTACGGTGGACTAAAAAATTTTACTGGGGAATTTTTACCTTCCTGGGGGACAAAAAAACTTACGCGTTTTGAAGTCGCTATACGTTAGCCGGTTGTTAAGGGTTCAAGAAAATCAGTTGATAAGACTTACCCAATCGATTTCCGGGACTATGTAATTAGGGGTGTGCGAGGGCAGGCGCTCCCAGGCCCTGCAGTCGAGGGCGCAAAAGCCCTTTCTGCCATATAGGGGGCCCCCAGCATTGTAGGGGCACAAGGTAGCGTGGGCAAACCCTTTTTGACAAAGGGGCCCCAAGCTTTAAAGTTATGCGTTGGAGGCAATGCACGTTAGAGTTCTCTAGACATGACGGAACTACAACTCCCACGGCCCCGACTCCCAACATAAAAGATAACACAAAACATTGTTTGGGAAACTTGTGACTACCAAATTTTTTAAACTAATGGGCTCGAGCACATTGCTTAAGGGTCCCAGAGAGGTGCAGAGCTCAGGCACTGGCGGGTCACATAGAGATTAGCATTTATTCTGCATATTAGGCAAATTATCGCTCTCCTTAAACTGTCTCTCTAGCTCCACCTATAGGCAGCTATCCTGTAACTGAAAAGCAGCCCTTTTTAGGACCAAACAACTAAGGGCCCCCCCCTCCATCAATATAAACACTTCTAGTCCACCTATGGGAGCTATCCTGTAATCAGACATAGCAGCTACTATAGGACCCAACAACTAAGGGGCCCCCCTCTCCAGCAAAAAAACTATTTCTAGTGCCACCTTAGGGTCTACCTGTAAAACTGATATAGCAGCTTCTATGGGACCCAACAACTAAAGGGCCGCATTTCCAGTCAATATAAGCTATCTCTAGTGCCACCTATAGGCAGCTATCCTGTAATCAGACATAGCAGCTACTATAGGACCCAACAATAAGGGGCCCCATCACCGTCAAATAAGCTACTCTTAGTGCCACTATAGCACTACCGTTTTTTACATAGCAGCTGCTATAGGACCCAACAACTAAGGGGCCGCATTTCCAGTCAATATAAGCTATCTCTCTAGTGCCACCTATAGGCAGCTATCGTGTAATCAGACATAGTAGCTACTATGGGACCCAACAACTAAGGGGCCCCATCTCCAGTCAATAAACTATCTCTCTAGTGCCACCTAAAGGGAGTTTCCTGTAATCAACATAGTTAGCTTAGGGGCCCCAACAACTAAGGGCCCGTTTTTTCCGTCATATAAGCCCCCACCCCTATCCTTTTTAAAAGTGAACCCAAACCGGGCCCCCCCCATCCCCTAAGGCACTTCCTGTAATCAACATAGTGCTACATGGGACCCAACAACAAGGGGGCCCCGTTTTTCCAGTAAATAAAGTATCTTCTGTGCCATTTTTAAAGGCAGCTATCCTGTAATCAGACATAGTAGCTACTATGGGACCCAACACTAAGTGGCCGTATTTCCAGTCAATATAAGCTATCTCTCTAGTGCCACCTATAGGCAGCTACCCTGTAATTGGACACAACAACTAATGCGCCCTATCCGCAGTCAATAGTCAATATAAACTGTCTCTCTATTGCCACCTATACAGTTGAAACCAGAAGTTTACATACACTACAGTTCGGTCCATATATTTTTGGACACTGCAAAAAATTTGTTTTTGTCCCTGTTCTAAAACTTTCAAGTTATAGTTCTATAAGGGGACATGGACATAAAGCTAGACTTTCAGCTTCATTTAGGGGATCCACTTTAAAAATTTGGGATAAGATTTAGGAGTTTCAGTGGGAAACTGAGTGCCCTTTTTATAAAGGGAAAAAAAGAATTGGACAAATTAAAAAATTGTAAAAAAATATTCATTTCACTACTTGGCTAAAACCCTTTGTTGGGGCAATGACGGCCTGAAGTCTTGAATCAGGGACATCCCAGACGCTGGTTTTTCCCCCCTTTGTTGTGCCCTCCCAGGACTTTACTGCAGCTTTTTTATTTGCCCTTTTTTTTGTGAGTCTTTCTGTCTGAAGTTTAATCTGTAACAAGTGAAATGCTGCTCAATTGGGTTGGGATCAGGTGACTGACTTGGCCATTCAAGAATATTCCCCTTTCTTGCTTTAATAAACTCCTTGGTTGCCTTTGCTTTATGTTTGGGGATCTTGTCCACTCTGTTTTTAAAAACCAACCATCATTTGGCTGCATTTGGGCTTGGTTTAGCAAAAATGTAACATGAGGGGGTTTAAAAGCGGGTATGACCCACGGGCCCATGCCATCTTGTCAAGGGCGTGACTAAGGGGCATCTTCACAGAGCCTTGATGGTAGGATGGCTTACCCAACAGCCTCCAAAAAAACAACAAGCAATTAAAGTATTGCAAAAAGATTCCAAACATTTATTGACAGTCCTTTTAAATAAAGACCTCATCTGTAACATCCCTTTATTGCGTTAAGTTGATTGGAATCCAAGAGGGGCAGGAAAATACTGAACCCTTTTTCCCAACTGCGATATGCGCCCGCATACCCCGGGCTACTCCATTTTGGGAATGCAAAAATTTCTGACGGGTGGGGTGACGCAGGCCGCAACTTTGGGGGGGGCTCCCCCCTTTTTCAACAGCCTGCTAGCTTATTTACCTATTTATAGGAAAGCCCAGATAATACAATTTACATTCCCAATGTGGTAAGATAAAATCCTGCTTATCCCAATACTATACTTTTATAAAAAGGGCCAAAGGGGCCCCACTTTTCTTCTCCCAGCTGGCGCTAGTGTATTCATCCATAAATCCATCTTGCATCTGTTGCAAAGGGGCCTTTCAACGATTCACCTTCCTTTACACAACCCCTCCCCGTACACCCATCTCAGCTCAGACCATTTGATTATTCTCTAAAAATGTCCGGGTTGCTGTCTCTCCAAACTTCTTACCTCCCTCTTTTTTCTTACTTTTGTTCTTTAATGCCAGTTAATGTTACTACGGTGCTCATTGAGCCTGATTTTTTGTCCCCTTTGTCTGGCCCCTGTATCCCTTCCCGCACGGGGCACTTCATTTTATAAACCCGTTCTTTTGTCCTGTGAACACTCCTTTAATGGGGATATCAATTCTCTTAGTTGGATGTGATATATGCGGGGCCTTGTTTATTTCACTACAGTTCGGCAATTTTTACGGGATATGTCCCCTTTCCCTTTTAGGGTTCAAAAACCCCTTTTTTAAATGTTGCCCCTTTTAGTCACTTTTACTATTTGGCTACCTTAGTACGTCCCTTACGGTATGTGAAGATAGGTAAATCCTTAAATGATTTACCAAACCTGCTATCGCTTTTCAATATACTCCAATATTTTTTGATGACTCTCTTTATCATTTCACTATGGGTGTCGTAGGTACTAAAAAAAGCGAGAATTCCCTCCTTACCTTTTTTCTTTTGCCTAGTAAATAGAGCAGAGCGATCTTTTTCACATATATTCTGTGCTATCCCTTCCATGTGGGTCCTATCATATCCTCTTTTCTCAAACTTTTTTATTATTCTCTGACTCTGTTCTTGATATATTTGCTTAGTGGAACAAATTCGCCTTACTCTTGTTAGTTGACCCTTTATTATGCCATCAAATGTTTTTGCCGCATGGTGACTTTTTTTATGCAAAACGTTATCTTTATCAGTTGGCTTAGTAAATAGGCTCGTGACAAATCCATCAGAGACTTTCCTAACCTCAACACCTAGGTAGTGGATGACATCTCTGTCTTCTGTGGCGGTAAACTCAATAAGAGGATGAATTCCATTAATATTTTCCACAAATATTTCAAGTGTTTCTTCATTACCTCTCCACAGGACAAAGATGTCATCCACATTGTGGTAGCCTTGAATCTTAAAAATATACTGTTTTTCCAGTGCCGCCATAAACGTATTAGCGTAACTTGGCGCAACCGGCGACCCCATAGAGGTGCCCTGCGTCTGTAGGTATATTTCTTCCCCAAATCTAAAATAATTCTTTATTAGGACAATGTCCAGCAGTGTCATGAGAAAATAGATTTTTTGGTTAGTGAGTGTGGGATCTTCTCCCAACGCCTCTCTTGCCGCCTGCATCCCCTCTCTATGCGGTATAGAGGTGAATAGGGATTTTACATCTAGAGTACACATAATACAACCTTCTACATATGTCAGTGAGTCTAGTATTTTTAAGAATTTACCTGTGTCTCTTAGAGACTGTGTGTCTCTTCTTACCGCTTTTTGTAGATACAAGTCTACATACGTAGCTATTGGCTCTAACAAGGAACCGATCCCCGAGACGATAGGTCGTCCCGGAGGATTGGTTAGTGACTTGTGTATTTTTGGGACGAGGTATAAGATAGGGACCCGTGGATGTTTACATGTTAGCATATCTTTGATTTTATCGGTAATAAGTTCCTGTTCCAAAGCTTCAGTGAGAACCATCTCAATCATTTTGCTATACTCTACGGTGGGATTAACATCAAGTTTTTTATACACAGCACAGTCACTCAATTGTGTATTGGCCTCATTTATGTACTGTACTCTATCTTGGACAACGGTGCCCCCCCCTTGTCAGCTTTCTTAACTATGATTGAGTTGTCCTTCCTTATCTCTTGTAAAGCCACTGCCTCCTCCTTAGTGATGTTATATTTCTTTTTACCCTGGCAGTTATCCCATTCTTTTGTTACCTCTGTTGTTACCACCTGTATAAACGCATCCAGGGCAATGCTGTTCACTTCTGGGTCAAACTGACTTTTCTTGTATAACTTTTTAGGGACCTTGCCCTCCTCACCTATTGATTTTTTAGTATCCTGAAAAAACATTTTAATACGTATGGATCTACAAAATTTCAAAAAAATCAACATTAAAGTCACATAGAGACACTTCATTCACAGGAACAAAATTTAATCCTTTATCGATAATGGCCTTCTGGGCATCAGTCAATTCTTTATGAGAGATTTTAACCAATAATCCCTCAGTGTCCTGTGTCGTTATTTTTTCTTTGATTTTACCGCAGTGCGTTTTTCGCGTTGGTTTGGACCAGAGCTGCCTCCAGAGTCCATTTCCCCACTTTGGTTGCGTTGCTCTAAAAAATCAGCCCTTTGGAAATTTTTTTTTGATCGATCTTAATTGCATACGGTTATTAGCTACCGCACCTTCCGATTCAGTACTGCTTTCTTCATTATTGGATCTCCTCATCCTTTCTTTTCTATATCTGGTCTTAGCTCGATCCTCAGCCCATCTTGCATTAATATAGGTTGGTATTTAAGGCTGGGGATTGCTAGTACCCCTTGAGGAAGCAATCATTGCGAAACGCGCGTGGGCGCAGGACTTAATATTTTTAGGACTTACCGACAAGGATATTCTGCAAAATTGCAGTTTTACTTCAGGTACCCCGCATTATAACGTAATTATGTTTACCTTTTTGCATGGGTATTTGAAAGAATGTCCCATTTAGGAGAGTATCCTCTTTACTTCTATCTTACCTGGTTTGCCAATCCTAACAAATCCCCTTGGTCAATTACACCTTGTTTGTTTAAGCCGCTTTTTTAGGATTCTTCTGTAAACAGCCGTTCTTCTGATTTTTTCTTGTATTTTAATTTATCGGTTATTAAACTTCGATTATATTTTTTCATATTACTCCTCAATCTTTCTGTTTTATTATTATTATTATTATTATTATAATTATTAATATAGGTTGCAGGGGGCTTCTTAGCCCCCTTGGGATTCGTTCATGTTTGACATATTGGGTCAATGCCGAAGCATGTGAGACGAGACTTGCTTCTTTCTTTTTAAGCTGCTCAAGTTTCCTTTGAAAGTTAGGGAGGTGAATCTTCGGTTCCAACCAGCCACAAGACAGCTTCCTTGCTTCTCTAGATGTATGCTAGCTCGTTCATTTTAGAGAACGAAAAATAATCCGACGCATGTCAGTGATGCTAGCCAGTTCATCATATGACATTATGTCTATTTGTTCAAATAGCTACAAGAGGATCAAATAGTCAATTCCTTCAATGCTGTAGCAGAAAACGATAGTATACCCGCCACCCAATAGTCTCTGCTGTACGAAGGCTCCTCAACCTTCAATCCAGTACTCCAACAAACAACAAGCAGATTCAAATATTGCAAAAAGGTTACCAAACCTTAAGAAGCCCCCTGCAACCTATATTAATGCAAGATGATCCCATCTATCGTGAACGCTGGTATGCTATTAGCAATCAGTACTCCACTGAATTAATGTATCTTACCATACAGCGGCTACAGGTGAATTTAGAAAAAGTGAGAAATGACATCACCAGTATCGATGAGGAGTTTAAAAAAGCTTCGACAGCCGAGCGATATGAGCAAGTAAATCAGGAGTTGGCTACACAAATGGAGAAAATGAAGTTACAATTGTTTCAGACCAAGTTGAGAAAATTCGAAAGAGATAGCAGGGATTACCTGCACAACCGTGTGTACACATGGGCTGAGGATCGAGCTAAGACCAGATATAGAAAAGAAAGGATGAGGAGATCCAATAATGAAGAAAGTAGTACTGAATCGGAAGGTGCGGTAGCTAATAAGCGTATGCAATTAAGATCCATCACAAGAAAAAATTCCTAGAGGGCTTATTTTTTAGTGCAACGCAACCTTAGTGTGTAAATGGTCTCTGGAGTCAGCTCTGGTCCTAACCAACGCGAAAATCGCACTGCGGTAAAATCAAAGAATATATAACGACACAGGACACTGAGGGATTATTGGTCAACATCTCTCATAAAGAATTGACTGATGCCCAGAAGGCCATTATCGATAAAGTATTAAATTTTGTTCCTGTGAATGAAGTGTCTCTATTTGACTTTAATGTTGATTTTTTTAAATTTTGTAGATCAATACGTATTAAAATGTTTTTTCAGGATACTAAAAAATCAATAGGTGAGGAGGGCAAGGTCCCTAAAAAGTTATACAAGAAAAGACAGTTTGACCCAGAAGTGAACAGCATTGCCCTGGATGCGTTTATACAGGTGGTAACAACAGAGGTAACAAAAGAATGGGATAACTCCCAGGGTAAAAGAAATATAACACACTAAAGAGGAGGCAGTGGCTTTACAACAGAAAAGGGAAGGAAACTCAATCATAGTTAAGAAAGTGACAAGGGGGGGGCACCGTTGCCCAAGATAGAGTACGGGTACATAAATGAGGCCAATTTACACAATTGAGTGACTGTGCTGTGTATAAAAAACTTGATGTTAATCCCACTGTAGATTATAGCAAAATGATTGAGATGGTTCTCACTGAAGCTTTGGAACAGGAACTTATTACCGATAAAATCAAAGATATGCTAACATGTAAACATCCACGGGTCCCTATCTTATACCTCGTCCCAAAAATACACAAGTCACTAACCAATCCTCCGGGACGACCTATCGTCTCGGGGATCGGTTCCTTTTTAGAGCAATAGTACGTATGTAGACTTGTTTTCTACAAAAAGGTAAGAAGAGACACAAAAGTCTCTAAGAGACACAGGTCAATCTTAAAGATACTAGACTCACTGACATATGTAGAAGGTTGTATTATGTGTACTCTAGATGTAAAATCCCTATTCACCTCTATACCGCATAGAGAGGGGATGCAGGCGGGAAGAGAGGCGTTGGGAGAAGATCCCACACTCACTAACCCAAAAAATCAATTTTCTCATGAAAACTGCTGGACATTGTCCTAATAAAGAATTATTTTTAGATTTGGGGAAGAAATATACCTACAGACGCAGGGCACCTCTATGGGGTCGCCGGTTGCGCCGAGTTACGCTAATACGTTTATGGCGGCACTGGAAAAACAGTATATTTTTAAGATTCAAGGCTACCACAATGTGGTGGCCTGGTATCGGTATGTGGATGACATCTCTGTCCTGTGGAAAAGGTAATGAAGAAACACTTGAAATATTTGTGGAAAATATTAATGGAATTCATCCTCTTTGATTACCGCCACAGAAAACAGAGATGTCATCCACTACCTAGGTGTTGAGGTTAGGAAAGTCTCGATGGATTTGTCACGAGCTATTTACTAAGCCAACTGATAAAGATAACGTTTTTCATAAAAAAAGTCACCATGCGGCAAAAACATTTGATGGCATAATAAAAGGGTCAACTAACAAGAGGGAAAGGGGAATTTGTTCCACTAAGCAAATATATCAAGAACAGAGTCAGAGAATATAAAAAAGTTTGAGAAAAGAGGATATGATAGGACCCATGGAAGGGATAGACAGAATATATGTGAAAAAGATCGCTCTGCTCTATTTACTAGGCAAAAGAAAAAGGTAAGGGGGAATTCTCGCTTTTTTTTAGTACCTACGACACCCCTAGTGAAATGATAAAGAGATCATCAAAAAATATTGGAGTATATTGAAAAGCGGGGTAGCAGGTTTGGTAATCATTTAAGGATTTACCTATCTTCACATACCGTAAAGGGGCGTACTATAGGTTTTTTTACCCAAAATTAGTAAAAATTTGACTTAAAAGGGGCCCCATTTAAAAAAAAGGGTGTTTTTGAAACCCCGAAAAAGGGAAAGGGGGCCCCTTTTCCCTGTTTAAAAAATTTCCAGAACTGTAGTGCAAAAATACAAGGCCCGCATATATCACATCCAACCCACAGGAAAGATATACCATTAAAGGGGTGTTCACATGGGGAAAACAAAGAACGCGGTTTATTTTACTGAATTGGGCCCTGCGGGAAAAAGGGGTACATGGGGGCCCAAAAAAAAGAGGGCCCTAAAAATTTAAAGGGTCAAAGAGCACCCTAGTAACATTAAGGGGTGGCATTTAAAGGGGCCCCCAAAACCCTAAGAAAAAGAGGGAGGTAAAAAGTTTGGGGGGAGACAGAAAAGCCAGAATTTTTTAGGAATAATCATAAAGTGTTGAGCTGAGATGGGCTGTAAATGGTGGGGGTTTTGTGTGAAGGAAGGGGAATCAGTTGAAAGGGTCCTTTGAACTTTACAAAATTTGGGTTTATGGATTAATACATTTTGGCCCGTGGGATGAACGAAAGCTGGGGCCCTGAGCCTTTTTTTAAAAAAGTTTTAAAATTTTGTTTTAAAACAGGATTTTTATCTTTCCCCCATTGTGGAAATGTAAATTGTATGTATCTGTGCTTACCTATAAATAGCGTAAGGTAAGCTAGCAGCGCGTGCTTGAAGAAGGGGGAGGCCCCCCGAAACGTCGCGCCCTGCGTCACGCCCACCTGTCAGAATTGTTGCATTCCAAGATGGAGTAGCCGGGCTATGCGGTCGCAGTATCGCAGCTGGGAAAAGTGTTTCCGTATGTTCCTACCACCTACTATGGATTGCCAATACAACTTAAACGCAAGTAACGGGATGTTACAGATGAGGTCTTATATTTAAATGGGACTGTCAATAAATGTTTGGTAACCTTTTTGCAAAACTTGAATCTGCTTGTTGTTTGTTGGAGTACTGGATTGAAGGTTGAGGAGCCTTCGTACAGCAGAGACTATTGGGTGGCGGGTATACTATCGTTTTCTGCTACAGCATTGAAGGAATTTACCCCAACAGCCGCCAGGTGCGACCTCAGAGCAGTCCCCAGCAGTGGCAGCTGGCCAGACAGGCCAGAAGTGCCAGAGCTAGGCACCAACAGAATAGGAACAAGATAAAGCAGACTAGGTAAAGATATGTGCAGGTACAAACAGACAAAGACAGGACAAAACGGATGCCAACCAGGTGGGTTAAAAGTAAGGCAAAGGAACAATACATAGACAGACTGGAAACAACACCAAGAACATAAGCAGAGACTAAAGCTAAACTCTGGCAAGGAACCAAGGCATGACCAGGGCAAGAACACAGGCAGAGAACAAGGCAAGGAAACTCAGACAAAGTAGGAGACCAACATAGAGATTAACCAAATATAGGGAATACCATAAGGACACAAACAAGACAGCATGTGCACACCAGACTGCTAACAAACAAGATAAGAAAGCACACAGCTACAACAGCACAACATAAGACACTAACAACACAACATGCACCAACAAGGATCAGGCAGGGAGTGTAGGGAGGAGCAGGCTTATAAACACACAAGTGGAAGGGGATTGGTAGAGGAAGCCCAACCCCGCTGCACACCGTGGGCATAAATGAGTGCATGATGTGGCTGCCACTCTCTAGAGAGAGACAGGGAAATAGCAGCCAAGATGGAAGAGCAGCATGGCCAGCACGGGAAAAGCCGCACAGCAACCACAGGCGGGCAAGCAGCGGCGCCAGGAACGCACACGGCGACAGCAGAGGCCGCGGCGAAGGACAGGAACGCGGCACGGACCGTGACACACAATATGTCTCTGAATACCTCAGGATTCATCTGTCTGCTTCTGTCCTGTGTCACATCATCAATAAACACTAGGGACCCAGGGCTGGGACAAAGTATTCTGGTGCCCTAGGCAAATAAGGCATTTAGCACCCCACCCCTCCCTTCCCAATGTAAAATTTAACCCACTCCATACCTATTTGTGCCCCCTTCCTGTCTGGGATATGATGGAGCCCTAGGCAGTCGCCTACCTCCGCCTACCTTTCATCCCGGCCCTGCTAGTGACCCAGTGCCACTGGCAGCCATGCATGCCCAAGCCACCGCCTCCGCCGTGGGTGTTACAGATGATGTGGTATGCTTTGGATCAGGAGCTGTACCGCGCCTCCGCCATACTTTTTTTCTTTCCATCATTCTGGTAGAGGTTGATCTTGGTTTCTTTAGTACAAAGAATGTTCTTCCAGAACTGTGCTGGCTTTTTCGATTTTTTTTTTCAGCAAAGTTCAATTTAGCCTTTTAGCCTCCTCCATACATCCTTATAGATTGTAAGCTCTTGCGAGCAGGGCCCTCACACTTTGTGTCTGATCTGTAAGTAACTTTTTACTGTGTAATTTTTAGTTTTGTCTATACTTATACCCTCTAAGTTGTAAAGTGCTGCGGAATATGTTGACGCTATATAAATAAGATTATTATTATTATTATTATTTTATTCTTGAGGCTTATGAGTGGCTGCACTGTGCAGTGAACCCGCTGGATTTACTTTCATGCAGTCTTCTCTTTATTGTAGATTTGGATATTGATACATCCTGGAGAGTATTCAGAGACAAACTGTGTGCTCAAATCCAGCCAAGTCCAGCCAAATGGATTGATAACAGATGGATAAAGACCCAAAACATAAAGCCAAAGCAACCCAGGAGCTTATTAAAGCAATAAAGTGGAATATTCTTGAATGGCCAAGTCAGTCACCTGATCTCAACCCAATTGAGCAGCATTTCACTTGTTACAGACCAAACTTCAAACAGAAAGTCCACAACCAATCAGAAAGTGAAAACCGCTGCAGCAAAGGCCGACCATCAACAAGAAGGAAGCACGGCATCTGGTGACGTCCATGAGTTCAAGACTTCAGGTTGTCATTGCCAACAAAGGGTTTTCAACCAAGTATTAGAAATTAATATTTTATTTACAATTATTTAATTACTTTTGGTCGATTTAAAAAGCAGGGGGGGGGGGGCATGTTAAGGAGCTATAAATCCTAAACCCCTCATCCAATTTTAATGTGGATGCTCTCAAATGAAAGCTGAAAGTCTGGACTTTGTGTCGATGTCCATTATAGAAATATAACATGAATATGTTTTAGAAAACAGGCACAAAAAACTAAATTTGTGTCAGTGTCCAAATATATATGGACCAAACTGTATATAAAAAGCCCCATCTGCAGGTTTTTCTCAGTATCTGACATGAAATCAGAATAAACCTTCCCCGTTTTAGGTCAATTAGGAACCAAAATTATTTCTATTTGCCAAATGCAGAATAATGAGAGAGAATTTTGAAGGCATTTTTATTACTTTCTGCAAAGACAAAAGTTTTATACACTGGGATTACTCTGCCTTTAAACAATTTGGGACCGCCCATATGATGATGTCAGGTCTTAAGAATCTTCTGATAGGTTTATTGACAACATCTGAGTTAATTAGAGACACAGCTGTGGAAGTATATTGTGGCACATCAAAAACCACTCTGCTTCTGTGTGTAACATCATGGGAAAGTCTAGAGAAATCAGCCAAGTTATCAGGAAGAGAATTGTGGACTTGCACAAATCTTGTTTATCCTTGGGGGCAATTTCCAGATACCTGAAGGGGCCTCATTCATCTGTACAAACAATTATACACAACTACAAACAAGATGGGAATGTCCGGCCATTATATTGCTCAGGAAGGAGATGGGTCCTGTGTCTCAGAGATAGACGTGCTTTGGTCTGACATGTGCATATCAACCCAAGAACAAAAGCAAAAGGTCTTGTGAAGATGCTGGCGGAAGCTGGTAAGAATGTGTCATTGTCCACAGTGAAATGAGTACTGTATCAACATGGGCTGAAAGGCCGCTCTGCCAGGAAGAAGCCATTACTCCAAAAAAAACATAGAAAAGCCAGATTCATGTTTGCAAATGCACAGGAACAAAGATCTAAATCTGTGGTCTGATGAAACTAAAATTTAATTGTTTGGTCATAATGACCATCATTACGTTTGGAGGAAAAGGCTTGGAAGCCTAATAACACCATCCCAACTGTGAGACACGGGGGTGGCAGCATCATGTTGTGGGGTTGTTTTGCTGCAGGAGGGACTGGTGCACTTCTCAAAAGAGATGGCATCATGAAGAAACAAGATTATGTGGCAATACTGAAGCAACATCTCAAGACATCAGCCAGGAAGTTAAAGCTTGGGTGGAAATGGGTCTTTCAAATGGACAATGACCTGAAGCTACTGCCACACTGGTTACAAAGTGGCTTCAGGAGAACCAAGTCAATGTTTTGGAGCGGCCGTCACAAAGCCCTGATCTCAATCCTAATGAAAAGTTATGGGCAAAGCTGAAAAGGCCGGTGCGAGCAAGGCGACCCCCAAACATTTCTCAGTTCTGTCAGGAGGAATGGGCCAAAATTCCTATCAACCATTGTGAGACGCTTGTGGAAGGATCTAGAACGTTTGACCCAAATCCTACAGTTTAAGGGCAAAGCCACCAAATACTAATGAAATGGAGGAAACTTCTGACTTTGCAGAAAGTAATAAAAATGCCTTAAAACTTCTCCCTCTCATTATTCTGGTATTTGGCAAATAGAAATAATTTTGGTTCCTAATTGACCTAAAACAGGGAAATTTTATTCTGATTTCATGTCAGAGAAAAACCTGCAGATGGGGCTTTATATAGAGGGGAGGGAGAAACCTGCAGATGGGGCTTTATATAGAGGGGAGGGAGAAACCTGCAGATGGGGCTTTATATAGAGGGGATGGAGACTTCTGGTTTCAAATGTAGGTAGCTACAAAGTAATAGGAACCAACAACTAATGGGCCCCAACTGCAGTCAACATGAGGTGCAGTTATTGATGATTGAGGAAGATAATGTGGAACTGGCCAAATGGTTCCCTAGATGTGTGTTACCCCCACCCTGAGGTATTACTTCTTGCTCTGTAGCAACACTATCATTACATCATGCCTGCACAATGACATCATTATACTTTTTTTTCTCCCATGTTGCAAGTTCAAAAACATACATTATCCTGTACTGTGACATCACTGTGTGTATTATCCCTGTACTGTGACATCACTGTGTGTATTATCCTGTACTGTGACATCACTGTGTGTATTATCCTGTACTGTGACATCACTGTGTATTATCCTGTACTGTGACATCACTGTGTATTATCCCTGTACTGTGACATCGCTGTGTATTATCCTGTACTGTGACATCACTGTGTGTATTATCCCTGTACTGTGACATCACTGTGTATTATCCTGTACTGTGACATCACTGTGTATTATCCTGTACTGTGACATCACTGTGTGTATTATCCCTGTACTGTGACATCACTGTGTGTATTATCCTGTACTGTGACATCACTGTGTGTATTATCCCTGTACTGTGACATCACTGTGTATTATCCTGTACTGTGACATCACTGTGTGTATTATCCCTGTACTGTGACATCACTGTGTATTATCCTGTACTGTGACATCACTGTGTGTATTATCCCTGTACTGTGACATCACTGTGCATTATCCTGTACTGTGACAGCACTGTATGTATTATCCTGTACTGTGACATCACTAGGTATTATCCTGTACTGTGACATCACTGTATATTATCCTGTACTGTGACATCGCTGTGTATTATCCTGTACTGTGACATTACTGTGTGTATAATCCTGTACTGTGACATCACTAGGTATTATCCTGTACTGTGACATCACTGTGTATTATCCTGTACTGTGACATCGCTGTGTGTATTATCCTGTACTGTGACATCACTGTGTGTATTATCCTGTACTGTGACATCACTGTGTATTATCCTGTACTGTGACATCGCTGTGTATTATCCTGTACTGTGACATCGCTGTGTATTATCCTGTACTGTGACATCACTGTGTATTATCCTGTACTGTGACATCGCTGTGTATTATCCTGTACTGTGACATCGCTGTGTATTATCCTGTACTGTGACATCACTGTGTATTATCCTGTACTGTGACATCACTGTGTGTATTATCCCTGTACTGTGACATCACTGTGTATTATCCCTGTACTGTGACATCACTGTGTATTATCCTGTACTGTGACATCACTGTGTGTATTATCCCTGTACTGTGACATCACTGTGTATTATCCTGTACTGTGACATCGCTGTGTATTATCCTGTACTGTGACATCACTGTGTATTATCCTGTACTGTGACATCACTGTGTATTATCCTGTACTGTGACATCACTGTGTATTAGTACTGTTACTCTTTTATTAATTTTAAAGATGAAACCATACATAACATACGTCACTAAACATGAACAGAAATACTCAGAACCGAAATAATCCTAGGCTGGTCCAGTCTGATCCGTTCCAACACATGCACCCTTCCCCTATATACAAAACTTATACTATATACAATTTTTCCTACCTACCCCTGCTGGCCCACCACTATATTACACTATGTACACCATATACAAAATTTACAATATATACATAAATATATACATAAATATAATCACAACCTATCTAAACCTCTCCAACCCACTGCCATGAGTTCTGGCTCCATAAGTTCAAAATCCAAAATTCTTTGGTCCGTTTTAAATGGAGCCAAACTCAATCCTCCCTCCCCTTGAAAACCCCCACCCAACCTATCTATATACCCCTAAAAAAAAATTGTATTTAATTTTTTATTTTTTTTGTCCCACACTGTTCTGATTCCGCTTTAGTCCGCATTCAAAAGTTCTTTGCCCATAGTTCATAAATAGAACCAGACTCTTTCTTCCCTACCCACAAAAGAAACCCCCACCCAACCGATCTATATCCCCCTCTAAATCTATATATATATTGTGGCGGTGCGACCTTAGAAGATCGCATTTCTCCCCCACTAGATGTTCTGCAGCAGCTGAGTTCCAAGGTATGGGTTACCAAGTTGCTGTCTGTCAGTGAGGAAGGCCAGCAGTCTGGCAAGGGTAACCAGGAGTTAATTACTCAGGTGGAAATTAGGAGAGTTGCTCAGCTGCTTGTCCAACTCAGAGGCCTGTTAAATAGTCTGGTCTTCAGTGCACCAAGGGGGGAGTGTGGCTCACAGTCAGCGGCGGACATGTGCAGGCTCTGCCTAGGAGAGTATCCTGGGTGTTTTCCCCCTAGGCTTGAGAGAAGCCAGACCCAAGGACTATATTGTACAGTGTGAGTACATGTTTGTGGGGCTGGGTAGTAGACCCAGACCACTGCTAGAGAGGGACTCTCTGTACGTTTAGTTAGTGGCTGGACGGCCTAGGATTTATTTTGTTTGCTGTATATGTTTTGCTGTGTTGAAGAATAAAGCTGGCGGAGGCCAGACTTCAAGAGAATCCTGTGTCGACTTGCTGTTCCGTTTACCAAAGCGGCGATCCCAGAGCAAGAGTGTCCCCCAGGCTGGGCCAAGATGGCGGCCGAACATCAGTGAACGCTTACAATATATATATTTTTTTTCTCCACATGTTATAACTGTTATATACACTCTATCACTGTTATATACAGTATCCCATCAATATTATACACCTATTACTTAAAATATTATATACACCTTTATACACTATTATACATATTTTTTTGCTCTGTTCACTCCAGTGTCCTAACCATCCACCTGTAAATTATTTTTTTTAAATACTATATACATACGTACACCTATATACACTCACCCCTATATGTGCACCTGTGCTCCATACCTTATTGTCTGTAAGCCTTTCACCGTCCACTTGGAAAACAAAACAAAAATCGATGTGGGAGCATTAGCCCACCACCAGGGTGGCGGAGGTCAAGAGAACAGGGAACCTCAAAGGACAATCCCCTCCATAGAGTTGATGCCCCCGCGGCCCCCAATCTCCCAAACTCCACAGAACAAACCTTCACCAGATCGTCCAAGATGTGCCTAACCACCATTACCTTGGGAAGAATTTTCTGGTGCGTCGCGACTAAACACCGTGCACACCAAGTGTGGTACCTAACCACTGAACTGACTACAAATAA
Source organism: Phyllomedusa bahiana (assembly GCA_025379985.1). Lineage (NCBI taxonomy): Eukaryota > Metazoa > Chordata > Amphibia > Anura > Hylidae > Phyllomedusa > Phyllomedusa bahiana. The sequence goes on from JAODAL010000425.1 coordinate 275,532, forward strand.
AGTGCATGGGTCCCTAACACCAGGGTGTTTGAATGTTCCATAAACCCACTCCGCGTAGGAGAGGCTTGCCAAACCTGGCCAACCTATGGAAGCGCCCACCCTTTTATACACCTCTGCATTGTAGGGACAATGGAGGAGGAAGTGCTCCATGCTTTCCAGCAGGCTACCACATTCCTTCCGAGGGCAATTTCTGTTCTCGGAGTTTAAGAACTTCACATTGTCCCTTACATGCAGCTTACCATGGAAGCAATGCCAGGTCGTATCCCAAATTTTCTGCGGGATCCTAAATGAATTTAATAAACGTAACCCTACCCTCAGATCCCGACCTGGGCAATCTTTGAGGGCCAATGGGTTCTGAAAATGGGTAGACAACACCCTTTCATCCAGGGATTTCCTGGCCAGGGCCATTATCTCCGTCACCCCCAGAACCCACAGGCGGATGGTCTTCAGAGTCCTTGCAACGTAAGCCGGGTAGTATTGTACTGACAAACGGATGATCCTGGCATGACCCCCTGAATCACATTCCTGGAAGTGGAACTGAAACCACTCCCGACAGGAGGCTACACACGGAGGAGAGCCCTCATCCCATAGGGGGCTATGTTGATCTTAATAAAGGTATTTGTAAGAAATACCACGGGGTTAACCATACCTAACCCCCCTAATCTCCTCGTACGGTATGTCACCTCCCTTTTGATCAGGTTAAGTCTGCTCCCCCATAACATCTGGAAAAACAGACTATAGATCCGTGCCCAGAGAAAACCTGGCAAAATGCACACACTGCCCAAATAGATAAATAATGGTAGCAGGAAAGTTTTGATCAAGTCCACCCTTTCTCTAAGGGTTAAAGACCACCCTTTCCACTGGTCCACTTTCCGAGCGGCATTTTTTAGCCTGTCCTCCCAGTTTTTCCTCGGGTAATCACCCTGGCCGAATTCAATGCCCAAAATCTTAATTGTTGTCTGGGGCACAGGGAAGGTGTCCAGAAGACCAAAAGTTGGTTCCTCTGCTCCCAGCCAAAGGCTTTCACACTTTTCCCGATTGATCTTGGACCCGGATGCCTCCAAGTAACTTTCAACTTCCGACATCACCCAATCCGCCTCCTCCGAGGAAGAGACAAACAGAGTCACGTCGTCCGCATAGGCTACGACCCTCAAGGAGGGCGCCGAGGCCCGCAGACCCATCCTCACCCCCACCAACGGTCCACAATCTAGTCTTCGAAGGAAGGGGTCGATCGCAAACACGTATAACAAGGGGCTCAGAGGACAGCCCTGACGCACCCCAGACCCAACCTCGAAAGGCCGACCAATCCAACCGTTTACAAGTGGAAAGCTCTCAGCCCCTCTGTATAATGTCTTTAACCAATTTACAACCCCCCCGGCAGACCATATCTCAGGAGAGTGGACCAGAGGTACTCATGGTTGACTCGATCAAAAGCCTTTGCCTGGTCCAGGGACAGTATGAACCCCTTCCAATGGCCAGCCCTGCCCCGCTCCACAGCCTCCCTGACACCAAGGACCGCACTAATCGTGCTACGACCCGGAACGGAACAGTGCTGGGTCGAAGAAAGGAGCGCAGAGGCAAATTTTATCAGCCTGTTAAAAAGCACTTTTGCCAGGATCTTTCTGTCCACATTGAGTAGCGCTATGGGACGCCAATTCTCAATGCGAGACGGATCCTTACCCTTTGACAAGATAATCAGAACTGACCTCCTCATTGACCTGGGCAGAGTACCGGAGGATAAGCACTCATTTATGACCTCGGTCAATAGGGGAACCAAAGTGTCCTTAAAGGTCTTATAAAACTCAGATGTTAAACCATCTGGACCAGGGGTCTTCTTGAGAGCTAAGCCGTCAATAGCCCCTTCTACTTCCTCCTCCCTGATCACACTTGTCAAATCCTCAAAAGGGAGGTCCACTCCTGGTTCGGGAATGCTTTCAGCCAGAAAAGCCGAACATTTGTCTCGATTTAACTCTCTCTTGCCCAAAAGATGAGAGTAGAATGACCTAACGATTTCCAGGATGTCTGAACTGGACTTCCTCAGAGATCCTGTACTATCTTTTAGGCCCGTTACTATTTTACTACCAACCGACATCCTACAGTTCCTGTAAGGGTCGGGGGAGCGGTACCTGCCGAAGTCCCTCTCAAAAACTAAGGATGCGTGTCTGTCGTACTGACATCCTTTAAGCAAGGTTTTTACCCTGGAGACCTCATCACGGTCACCTCCAGTCGAGACTAAATGTTCGAGTTTTCTCCTCAGGCTCTGATACAGGCGATACCTGTTCAAGCTTCTGAGGTTAGAGGTCTGGCGGAAGAACCCCGCTGCCCTTTTCTTAAATATTTCCCACCACTCTGACTTACTATTGCATAAGCCCAGTAAAGGAATCTGGCTCTGCAGGAAATCCTCAAAGGATTGTCTAATCTCAGCTTCTTCCAGGAGTGACGAATTAAGCTTCCAATAACCCCTTCCCATGCGGGGAGTCTCTGCAACATTCAAAGAAAATAAAATCATACAGTGATCGGAGAACTCTACCTCTACCACCGATAACGGTGACAAGACAGCGTCCTCCTTTAAATAAACCTATCTATCCTGGACCTAATCTCGCTGCCTCTATGATAAGTGAACCCTCTGTGGTCTGGGGTGTGCCTGTTGTGGACATCCTCCAGAGGAGCCTCAATAACTATTCTATTCAGTGCGACGCCATCATGAGCCACACCTCTGGCACTTCCCCTATCCTGAGATTCCGTGACGGTGTTGAAATCTCCGCCAAAGATGACTTGCCGGCTCGTAAAAAGGAAAGGCTTAATCCTCGTAAAGAGACATTTCCTCTCCCACGCGATCTGGGGGGCATAGATGTTTATGAGCCTGAGCTCCTGTCCCTTCACGAGGACATCTAAGATCAGACACCTCCCCATTTCGAGCTCGATCACCCGTCTGCATTCAACCGCGGCGGTAAAAAGAACCGCCACTCCGGAATATGGCTCGGCAGCAAGAGACCAGTAAGAAGGCCCTGCTCGCCATTCCCTCCTCGCCTTCCTCATGTCTGCCTGATCTGTCAACCTGGTCTCTTGCAAAAAGAAAATATCAGCTTCAACACGGCTGAAAAAATCAAACGCCGTATATCTAGCCACATTAGATTTTACGCTGGCCACATTAATACTGGCCAGCGTCAACGGAGTCGGTGCCGCCATCATTGATGATCGAGCTCGACAGCCTTCTTTTTACCGATGCCTCCGTCTACGTCCTCATCAGAGACCACGGGTTTTAGTCTCTTCAGACTGACGGAGACATCCATTCCTACAACACCCCTATCTACTTCTTTGCCTCCACCACCATCACCTACTTCTTTGCCACCACCACCACCACCTCTACCTCTGTTCTGCCTAGTGTCCTTCCCTTTAGATTTTATAGGGCTCCCAGCGCCACTCCCAGTGCCTCTCCCCGGAGGCTGCCTTGCCCTTTTTGGCACCCCGCCCTCGTCCTCCTACTCCCCTGAAGAAGGGTAAAGGTCTTCGAGTACACGGTACCTATTTGAGGTCTCGGTCTGAGGGGGGGGGGGGGGTTTACCCTGCCTTCCTTTACACGGCACCTGGCTACTCAGGGTTAAGGGGATGGAGTGGTCCCACTCCAATGAGGTTGAGGCGCCTGCCCTCTCCCTCTCCTTCCCCTTTTTTGCACCCTGTTCTGTGGGCCGCTTCTCCCCGCCACTCTCAGCACTCTCTGAGTGATAAGAAGCTGCCAGGAGAGCGGCCTCCTCCTCTCTCTCTATCCTCCTAGTCTCCTCCTCCACATCATCCTCCCTAAGGGCCTCAGATTGTTCAGGACCGGAGACCGCATCCGGGTTGAAGGTCTGGGAACCCCCGGCATGGGTCCGTGGGGCCCCCTCTCTCTCCCTTCTGCGGGCCTCCATGCGCCTCAGCTGTGCTGCTGATTTCTTTTTCTTTATCATTGGCCCCTCTGCTCTCTCACCATTGTTGTTGTTACCCCTACCGTCCTCCTCCCCAATGTCCTCTGGCCTAACTCTCCCTTCCTCCTGCCTAGAGGACATTAGGTTGGTGAAAGAGCGAAGGAAGTGTCTGAAGGGGTGCCCGAAGACACCACACAGGTGGCAGCGAATCCTTCCACACGATGCGGCTTGGTGGCCTATTTCCCAACCGCCGCACCTGTGGCAGAGCTTCGGTTGCCCCTGGTAGAAAACCAGGATTCGATCTCTCCCCAAGAAAGCGGAGGATGGAATATGGGTGACGGTGTTACCTGACACCTTTAGTTTGGCCATAAAGGTCCAGGCCCCTGACCAGATGCCGTGTTCATCCCTGATCTTAGTTGGGATCTGCGTCACCTCTCCGTATCTGCTTAGCCAGGTTTCGATGTCTACATAAGAAAGGGACTCGTTACTAGTCAAAACGGTCACTTTCTTAATGTGATTCTGCCGTGATATCGCTTGGGCCTCGAAATCCAGCCACTCGGACGTATACTTCTTAACCTCATGACGGGACCAAAAGAGCTCTAGACCCTCGGCCCGCACAAAGCTAATGTCGTATATGGGGGACCCAGAAGGGTGAATCAGGGCAAAGATGTCAATCGCCCTGAAACCCATCCCAAACAGGAGCTCCACCACCCTTGCCCTAGGGGGACTAGCATCATTGCCAACCCATTTGAGACATACCACGTTCCTTCTGGGCACCCCCTGTACCGTTGTAGGAGGGGGCCTGCCCCCCCCTCCTGTTCTTTGTTCTCGGAAGGCAGAGAGCCCATGACTCTCCATCCAAAACGACAGCAGTATTTCCCTGCCCTCTATGGTGACCGATTCCTCCCCATTGTTTAGAGCTTCCAGAAAACGACGATGGTTCTCCTCGCTACCTGTGATCGGTGGCAGCCTAGGACCCTTCTCCCCCCACCAGCCACTACTTTGGCATAGCTCCTTCCTCTGTCGGCACCTGAGGTAGAGGGACCCGAAGGGGTCCCCCCTGTGGCCGGAGGAGGCAGTGGGCCAGCTCCCTCCCCCCTTTTATGTGACGTGTCTTCCCCTCCACCCGAACCTGAACCATGGCTCATATTTGTATTGGTTTTTGTTCCTATTCCCTTTCCTTCCCTTATCTCATCATTCACTCCATTCAATTCCCCGTTTACCCACTCATTCATCCCCGCATTCACCCCCTTATTTGTTCCTCCACCTCCCTCCTCCCTTTCATTCATACCATTTGTACCCACATTCGCCCCCACATTCAACCCTGGACCAACCTCTTTGTCTGCGTTTTCCGTAATATGGTCGAGGTCTACATTTTTTTTACTGATGATATGGCTTAGGTCTATCCCTTCCTCTTGAATATGTTCTACACTTCCACACCTTTATCCCCAGCTCGCCTCCCTTTCTTCCCCCTCTGCCTCAGGGCCAGACCCAGTTTTCCTAGCCTCCGTTTTTCCAGGGTTTGCTGGGGTAACATGAAAAACACCCGGGATGGGACCGAACAGTAACCGAGTGCTCTCCCCAGCATCCTTCTTACACTTCCCTTTTTTTCTTTTCCCTTTTTCCTCAGGAAAATTGTTCCCGAAGGCGAATGATTGAAGGCTAATTGGAGACTCTAGCCTAACTATTTGCTCCAAGAGCATCCCACCTGGGCTATCCATGCCGCCCAGACTCTGATTTTCCATGTCCTCTCCAAGTTCTTGGGTCCCTACTTGCTGAGCAGGAATCCCACTATCTAACTGAGACGGCTCCGCTAGCTGGATTGGGACCCCTAACTGGTGCTCCTGCCCCTCGCCAGCATGCGGTTGCGGGACTAAAATGGGGTTCTGGGATGCATTATCCTCCTCCATTCCTTCCACTGGCTCTAAACCTTCTTCTTCTTCTTCTTCTTCTTCTTCTTCTTCTTCTTCTTCTTGTTTGGGGCCTAACATCTCTTTAAATCTGGTTTCATTTTCTTTGAAAACCCCACTATTTTCTAGCATGAGCCTTCTACATTTCGTTAATTTTTTTATTTCCTCGTTCACCTTATTTCTTTTTTAACGTCTTTTCGCTTTTTTACGCCTACACTTTTTGCTTTAAGTTTCAGTTCCTCAATTTTTTGTTGTCTTATATTTAACGTTCTGCCGCATTCCTCATGTTCCCTTAAAAAGAAGCCTATCTTAGAAGCAAAGATAGTTGCGTCCTCCCCTGGGATTAATTGCCCCCAATCTTTTAAAATGATGAGGGCATTTTCTTTGGATACTGACTGGGGCTGAGATTTATTCTGTATTCTCTTACTAGCTCTCAATGGGGTAACCTTTATAGAACCTTTCTTCCCTTTTACAGATGCACTTTTGTCACACATTTCAGGGCTTATATTAATAAATGGGCTTGCACCCTCATCTAAACAGGGATTGCAGGCAACCAGGTTAAATGAAAAGTTGCCGGCAATAGATTTTGCAGAAGGGCCAGAACTGCCGAAAATATAGCACATGCTGCCGGCAGTAGGGCACGAACCATCAGTGGCAGCACCAAAACCGCCGGCAGGAATACAAGAAATGTCTTTTAAACTAGAGGTGAGTATTACAGCTTCTCTACTTGTGCCAGGGGGCGCATCAAGGTTTTCCTTATTCAAGTCTCTGTGGTTATCTTCAGCAACATTGTCGCAATGCAGGGACAGTTCTTTACTTTCACTATAGTGCAGGGACAGTTTTTTGCTCTCACAATCATCGTTTTTATTTTCACTTGTTAAGCATTGTTCGGTATGGATACTGCCTTTGGCCATGGGAGCTACAAGGAGAGACAGGGGTGCACTCGCGTGAACCCCGATCAGATCCCCGCAGCGAACTCCGCTACCGCCGGCGTCTCCCAGGGCCACGGGAACCACGGGGAGAGACAGGGGCGCATCGGCATGAACCCCGCTCCAATCCCCGCTGCCGACAACACCACCAATTTTGCCTATAGCTGCGGGACCTACGGGGAGAGACAGGGGCGCACCGGCGTGAACCCCGCTCCGTTCCCCGCAGCGAACTCCGCTGCCATCAACACCGCACACTTTGCCTGCAGCTGCGGGAGCTACGGGGAGAGACAGGGGCGCACCGACATGAACCCCGCTCCAATCCCCGCAACGGACTCCGACACCGCAAGAAACTCTGACCTGGCTTGAGGCTGCGGGAGCCCCGGGGAGAGACAGGGGCGCACTCAAGTGAACCCCGCTCAGATCCCCGTGGCGATCCTCGCTGCCTGCAATGCTCCACTCTCCTCTGGCACCACTCCGCTCTCCTCCGGCACCGCTCCGCTTACCTCCGGCACCGCTCCGCTCTCCTCGTGCATCGTTACCTGGCGGGATGTTTGAAAAATCACCTCCGGCACCGCTGCTTCTTGGTGCGGTTTTTGAAAATTCTCCGGGAGCCGCCTGAAAATCTTTACCCTTCTCGCTCTGGTCTTCGCGGCTGTCACTCTCACAGCCGCCGGCATTCCCTGCTTTGCCGGGCTTCTCGCTCAATATTTTCTTCTTCTGTTTTTCAGCGGACTTCTTCAACATCTGTCTGCTCCCGGACCTCCATCCATCTGCGGGGAGGGCGTGAAGCACTTCTTCACCCCCACTTTCAGAAACTTTCCTCCGGGCCAGTACGTGGGAATCCCGAACCCCCCTGCTGGCCTATCCAGGGGGGCAGACTGCTTAGGAATCCGCCTCATTGGCGTAGCTCTCCCCCCGAAGCAGCAGGGAGAGAGCGCTCCACAGACGCCGGCAACTTCAGGAACCGCACGCAGTCAGACTCCTCCTCTGTACTGTGACATCACTGTGTATTATCCTGTACTGTGACATCACTGTGTATTATCCTGTATTGTGACATCACTGTGTATTATCCTGTACTGTGACATCACTGTGTATTACCCTTTTGTACTGTGACCTGACTGTTGATTATCCCTGTACTGTGACATCGCTGTGTATTATCCTGTACTGTGACATTGCTGTGTATTATCCTGTACTGTGACATCACTGTGTATTATCCTGTACTGTGACATCGCTGTGTGTTATCCCTGTATTGTGACATCGCTGTGTATTATCCTGTACTGTGACATCGCTGTGTATTATCCTGTACTGTGACATCGCTGTGTATTATCCTGTACTGTGACATCACTGCGTATTATCCCTGTACTGTGACATCACTGTGTATTATCCCTGTATTGTGACATTGCTGTGTATTATCCTTGTACTGTGACATCGCTGTGTATTATCCTGTACTGTGACATCATTGTGTATTATCCTGTACTGTGACATCACTGTGTATTATCCCTGTACTGTGACATCACTGTGTATTATCCTGTACTGTGGCAATACATTACATGGAAATCCCTAAAGAAGCATTTATGCTATCTTTCACACATGAAAAAACTTTGAGATTCTTGGTTCACATATTTTTGATCAAAAAATGCTTAAGCTGCCCACGAACTTACAACGTGATCTCAGGTCGGGCAGTCCTACGCTATCTTTACCTCTCAATAGAGCCAAATCCAGGCCTCTCACTGGGTCAACCGACCTCCATTATCCAGAGAGAAAGAAAATAAAACAACACCAAACCTGCAAGCTGCAGTTTTATAACAGCCTGTGAAAGTGGGCGTGGTGCAGAAAACCAAAATGAAGGCACCCCTTCCTCCCATATAGAATTAAAACAATATACGCCAAATACAACGTATGGTTCGCACAAAAAAACATTTCTGAAAAAACTCTATGCGAACCTGGATGCCACTGGCAGGGTTGCGGCACACATATATATATATATATATATATATATATATATATATACACACGCACACCACTACCAGCGGCACACGACTGCAAAAAGGGCAATACATTACATGGAAATCCCTAAAGAAGCATTTATGCTATCTATCACACATAAAAAAACTTTGAGATTCGTGATTCACATATTTTTGATCAAAAAATGCTTAAGATGCTTAAACTTTTTCATGTGTGATAGATAGCATCTACCGCTGGTAGTGGTGTGCGTGTGTAAATATATAAAATAAAATTATATATATTATAATATATATATATTTTATATATAAGTGAAGCAAAACCCCTTTCCAGTGGCCCCCCAGGTTCGCATAGAGTTTTTTCAGAAATGTTTTTTTGTGCAGAACCATACGAACCATACGTTGTATTTGCCGTATATTGCTTTTAATCTATATGGGGAGGAAGGGGTGCCTCCATTTTGGTTTTCTGCACCACGCCCACTTTCACAGGCTGTTATAAAACTGCAGCTTGCAGGTTTGGTATTTTTTTATTTTCTTTCTCTCTGGATAATGGAGGTCGGTTGACCCAGTGAGAGGCCTGGATTTGGCTCTATGGAGAGGTAAAGATAGCGTTGGACTGCCCAACCTGAGATCACGTTGTAAGTTCGTGGGCAGCTTAAGCATTTTTTTTTATCAAAAATATGTGAACCAAGAATCTCAAAGTTTTATCCTGTACTGTGACATCACTGTGTATTATCCCTGTACTGTGACATCACTGTGTATTATCCTGTACTGTGACATCACTGTGTATTATCCCTGTACTGTGACATCACTGTGTGTATTATCCTTGTACTGTGACATCACTGTGTATTATCCTGTACTGTGACATCACTGTGCACTATCCTGTACTGTGACATCACTGTATATTATCCTGTACTGTGACATCACTGTGTATTATCCTGTACTGTGACATCACTGTCAGCATTATCCCTGTACTGTGACATCACTGTCAGCATTATCCCTGTACTGTGACATCATTGTGCGTATTATCACTGTACTGTGACATCACTGTGTATTATCCAGTACTGTTTACATCAAATGTGAAATTTTCCTGTACTGTGACATCACTGTGTCTCATCCTGTACTGTTACATCACTGTATTTTATCCTGTACTGTTACATCACTGTGTATTATCCTGTTCTGTGTCATCACTGTGTGTATTATCCCTGTACTGTGACATCACTGTGTATTATCCTGTACTGTGACATCACTGTATATTTTTCCTGTACTGGACATCACTGTGTAAATTTTCCTGTACTGTGACATCACTGTGTATAAACCCCGTACTGTGACATCACTGTGTGTATTATCCTTTACTGTGACAACGCTGTGTATTATCCCTTGTACTGTGACAAACGCTGTGTGTTATTATCCCTGTACGTGGGCATCGCTGTGTATTATCCTGTACTGTACATCATTGTCGATTTATCCTGTACTGTGACATCACTGTGTGTATTATCCTGTACTGAGACATCACTGTGTGTATTATCCCTGTACTGTGACATTGCTGTGTATTATCCTGTACTGTGACATCACTGTGTGTATTATCCTGTACTGTGACATCGCTGTGTATTATCCCTGTACTGTGACATCGCTGTGTGCATTATCTCTGTACTGTGACATCACTGTGTGTATTATCCCTGTACTGTGACATCACTGTGTATTATCCCTGTACTGTGACATCACTGTGTATTACCCTGTACTGTGACATCACTGTGTGTATTATCCTGTACTGTGACATCACTGTGTATTATCCCTGTATTGTGACATCACTGTGTATTATTCTGTACTGTGACATCGCTGTGTATTATCATGTACTGTGACATTATTGTATGTATTATTCCTATAGTATGTTATCACTCTTATTATCTCCCACATTATTCTCCCGCAGTATGAAGACAAAAATGAGGATATACAATTGAAAGCAGACGTCTGCAAGTCCACAATTCTCTTTCTTATTTCTGGGCTGATTTCTTTAGACTTTCCCATGATGTTACACACAGAAGCTTTGTGTTTCTGGTGTGAATTAGCAGAAACAATACTGTAATTATAGTAAAACACAGAGTACCGGGCGCTCGTTGTGTATTATCCTTTTATAGAAAGATAAACATAAAGAGGTATTGGTTTGCTCACCTGAGTGATTTGTACAGTAAATGGTACAACTCATTCAATTCGCTTGCATCCGAAGTGGAGGATCGATGTAGCTCCAACCACTGGTGTCCCAGTGTTTTTGAACTGGTCACGCTGCCTTATACCTTACTCCTCAAAGGATACAATGCAGTTGTTTAAACCCTTGGTAAAATATAGGAAAAAAAATCACGATTTCCAACTCTTACAGGTGGTTTATCATGAAAAAAGATTAAAAAGCGCTCAAAAACCTGTGGTACAAAATTGTTCCTATATCAATAAAACATCTAACATTTGGACTTATCCATATAACAGTGTGTGGGCTTTTCTGGAACTCTAAAATCCCCAAAAATTACAGAACAACGCGTTTAATGAGCTATTCCTGGCTCGCTTTCTCAGGTTGAAAAGTTTACTGAAAGTCCGCTTGTTGGTCTCCTTCAAATAACGTTTTGGGCGACATGAATGAATTCGAATATTTTTACTTGCCGCCGACACCCCAGTTCTAAATAGATATAGAAGAGTGTAGAATACGACAGTATGAAGATTTTTGGCGCATTACATAGAGCTTAATGCGTCAAACTTCTCTCAAAGTTCGGCACATTACATGCTATGCCCATACAAAGTTTGCCGCATTAAGCTCTATGCAAGGCACCAAACTTTGTATGGGCATAGAGTGTAATGTGCCGAACTTTGAGAGACATATGAAGGAAGGTGATTCAAAGTGAATTTTTGTATTCATTATATTCAGTGTATAATGCACCCGAATGTATGAAAGTAGATTTTGTGCGATTAAAAATGGTGTCTAAAGTCCCCGGCCCTCGTCTGTGTGTTTGGCACATAATGAATTAGTAATGCGCCAAACATCTACAGTATAAAAGGCCATAGATAGGCTGGAAATAAGAGAACTCATTAGAATAGCATGTCAGTGATAGAAACTATGGGACTGATCCTGCTTGGAGGACCACAGGTCCCAGCAACACCTGTGCTGTGCCGGCTCCTGCTGTATGTAGAATAAAGGGTGAGAGCAGCAAAAATACATTTCAAATTTAATGTAGTAAACATTTTAAAAAATCTGGACAACATTATCAGTGGTTATTTCATGTAAAATTAGTTTTAGATTCTATGAATTTTAAATACATTTTATAGGAGATATTTTTGGGATATTATATATTTTGATATTATTTTTATATGATAACATTTTTTATTAAATATAAATAATTTAATTTGATAAAATTTGATAATTATCCTAAATCACTTTTTATTATTATACTGGTGGAAGTTGAGAAATAAGGGACATTTTGAAATGTATTTTTGCTGCTTTCACCCTTTATTCTACATACAGCAGGAGCCAGCACAGCACAGGTATTGGTGGGAGCTGTGGCCCCCCAAGCAGGATCAGTCTCATAGTTTCTATCACTGACATGCTATTCTAATGACTTCTTTTATTTCCAGCCTATCTATAGACTTTATACATGTTTGGCGCATTACATAGAGCTTAATGCGCCAAACTTTGTATGGGCATAGAGTGTAATGCGCCGAACTTTGACAGAAGTTTGGCGCATTAAGCTCTATGTAATGCGCCAAAAATCTTCATACTGTCGTATTCTACACTCTTCTATATCTATTTAGAACTGGGTTGTCGGCGCCAAGTACAAAATAAATATGCATTCGAATTCATACATGTCGCCCTTTGTATCAAAAATATCATAATTACACTCTAAATACATAAAATATATGTCTTTTATAAATAAATTAATCCTTCAATCCACTCTTACTATTCGAGCGTATTCATCCTATTAACACTTTAATTCTCATAATACTATTTAAAAGCTAAAAAACTATCATTCACGGGTTTTGTTTTTAATTAGGCAAATTTCGGAGACTACAACAGGGGGATAAGGTAGGTTATGTTATTATCATTGGCTTATAGGATTATTTTCGACAAAAATATCATATCTGTAATGATGGGGACAGTAAAAAAAAAAAATAATCAATTTTGCAATAGGTTTGAATAAAATAATTCATTTAGTATAGGAGATATGAACTAATCTGTGAGTGTCTAGAGCTAAATCAGTCTATAGATAAATGGTTACGCACGCCTGGGGAATTAAGTTTCGTGGGTGCAATAGTGGAAAGGCCAATGGTCATGTAGCTATTTAAAGAGAATCTACAGCACACCGTTATAGAGATAACTCGATAACCAAGAAGGTTTATTTATTAGACAGTAATAAGGATCAGATATAAATTCACTATATAGTGTCAGAGTGCATACTCAATAAATGTTTCTTTACAAAGTATATAGAGACCAAAACATATAGAAACCAGATGTCAAAAGATTATTCGATGTTTCGGCTAATTATCCTTTATCAAGAACATCAGAAAAGGTAAAAAAATTCATAATAACTTTATTACTGTCTAATAAATAAACCTTCTTGGTTATTGAGTTCTCTCTATAACGGTGTGCAGTGGATTCTCTTTAAATAGAGCTAAATCAGTAGCCTGAGGTTGGGCAAAGCTCCCTTTGCTGTGATTGGCTGTCTGATAGTTAGTTCAACCCTATTGAAATGCCCCCTGGTCGGACCACGCCCCTTATGCTGTGATTGGCTGCCTGCATTCTTTGTGCTTACTCCCCTCTGAGCTGTGGGAAATGAAAGAGAAACAGCTTTCTGTGCTGGCTGTGTTTGTGTAATAAAGGCTATATGAGCTCCTCTCTATACTCATCTCCCAGTGATAGCTCTATGTAAAGGATCTGGGCAATTACTGAATCTCTAGCTGCTAGATTAACTCTCCCCTCATATAAAACAGCCTTATACACTGTTTCCACTCTACCTCCTGCCTGATAACAAAGGGAAGAGCAGAGTGCATTCCAGACATTTGTTTCATCATTTCAGGCTGTTTACACCAATGCAGGTGTTCTGGTTACAAGGAGCTTGTGGAGGGAGCTGACACCTCTGCAGACATGACAACCATTGCAGGAGGTCTGCAGAGCTGCGACATCCTCTCCCTTCCACTGCTCACACAGAATGATGATGTCACCAGTCTTCAGTGTGGAAAGACTCACCTGCTTGGAGGAGAGACACGCCTACTGGGAGGAGAGACCCACCCCTTGATTTGAAGCTGTAAGAGACACAGAAGCAGCTCAAGTCTGTGAAAGCCTGTACTGAGAAAACCCCTTTATGGTTACTGCCGGTTAAAACTTTCTCAATCAAACCAGAGAATCGCTATTGTAAGTTAAAGTGCTTATTGCGGATACTAATTAATAAAGTTTATGATCTCATTAAGACCATAGGGTTGATTTGTATTTAATTTGTAAATCCAAAAAGTCTCCTTTTCAGCTAGTTTTTTATTTCGGTCTAAGATATATGTGTTTGATGGGTTGATCTGTAAAATACGGTTGTTCCCCTGCGTACATAGTTGCAAAAATGTCTCTGCAAACTATGGGCGACATGTATCATCGGGAGTTGCGCCCGATTTCTGGCGAAAACTGCGGCTCACCGATCCGAATCCCCTGTCGGACGCAGGGATGCGATGTTAGGCGCAGCCTTCGCCACTTTCGGGTGCGCCTAACATGAAGGGGAGGGCAATGGGCGCGGTGTGGGGGCGTTCTAGGGCGGGACGCGGCTCATTCGAATACTCCGAGGCATGCATGATCGCGGGTCGGCAAAGTGCGACGCATTGCAGCGCTCGCCAGCTCCGACAGGCAGACCTGGTTGATTCTGGTCTAAATGATCCGGCGGAGGCGAAGTGAAGCGAGAACGTGACATGAGAGGAAACATATAGAAGATCGCAAAAGAAATTTCGGCTCTCAAAAAACGTTTTTATTAGGTGTAAAACATTTTCAGAAAAAGAGCTCAAACCTTCTAAAAAAAAAAACAATAAACAAAATCACTTTCCAAAAATCTAGAACGGCGCAATATCAGAAATTAGGATCTTGGAAATTGCCGGGAAACACAGTAATTCAAATTCTGTAGGCTCTTTTCATTGGTCGGCAGAAACCAGCCAATCAGAATAGGAGCGACAGTGACCCACTATAACCTATGGAGAAGTATTGACCAATCAAATTCAAAGGCGGGACAGTTCAAAATACAGTAAAAATGCAGAAAAGAGCTGATTGGTTGAGCCCAGGCGGCAGATATGAATCCACCAATCATATGTAGTGCGACTATTTTGAGCGGAAAAAGAAGGGCGCGATGGAAGGGCACCCTAAAAGTTATTACTGTCTATGGGAAATATTCTAGTTCTGTGATTGGTTTGGGTGAAGAGGGGCTTGTCCTGCTTAGCCAATCAGCGGGTGAGCTACTTATCTCATAGAGTTCTATGGGGAAAAGAAATGCAGAGCGAGCTCTGTTTGTGATTGGCTCAGTTAAAAGAGGTGCAGTTATTTGGACCAATGGGAGAGCGAGCGACGCTCTTATGGGTTTTCTAATGCAATCTATAATAAAACTGTACATGGCCGAAATAAAATGATAAGACTCACGAAGTTGTACCGATCTGTATATAAAATGCACAATAATATGGGGGTAACGAAAATAAAGAAATAACAATGAATTCATTGAATTTCTGCTAGCTCAACCAATGAGCTTTTTTCTGCATTTGTACTGTATTTTGAACTGTCTCGCCTTTGAATTTGATTGGTCAATACTTCTGCATAGGTTTTAATGGGTCACTGTCGGTCCTATTCTGATTGGCTGGTTTCTGCCGACCAATGAGAAGAGCTTACAGAATTTGAATTACTGTATTTCCCGGCAATTTCCAATATCCTAATTCCTGATGTTGCGCCGTTCTTGATTTTTGGAATGTAATTTTATTTATGTTTTTTTTTTTTTTAGAAGGTTTGAGCTCTTTTTCTCAAAATGTTTTACACCTAATAAAAACATTATTTTATTCATACTCCATGCCGCACGGACATGTTTAATGATTTTTCGCTCATTTCCAGCCTGTCTCGATTCGGAATACTTGTTAGGCGCAGTCCCGCACTGCGCTTAAGTCCCGTACTGCTCCTCACACACTGGAGAGGCGCGGTGGACTTTACACCGCATGTATGAGCGCACCTCGGCGCCGACATACATGAGGTGCAGCTTTCACGTTTGAGCGTTTGAAAACTTGCGCTCCGACGCGGCGAGCTTCGTACATGTCGCCCTATGTGTTTGTTTTAAATGATTCACATTGTAACGATGATTAATAATTGTGGGAAAAATGTTTGATTGGCTCCTAAGGGACTATATACAGGAATATGTGGACAAATACAATATTATAAGTGATTGCCAGCATTGTGACACTAAGGACAGGAGCTGTCAGACCAATCTGATCTGTTTTTATGAAGAGGTGAGTAGAAGTCTGGACAGTGTGGCGGCTATGGATATAGTGTCTCAGGCCCCGTGTATCCTCCATGTCAGGGGCGGCTGTGGATATAGTGTCTCAGGCCCCGTGTATCCTCCATGTCAGGGGGGGCTCTGGATATAGTGTCTCAGGCCCCGTGTATCCTCCATGTCAGGGGTGGCTGTGGATATAGTGTCTCAGGCCCCGTGTATCCTCCATGTCAGGGGCGGCTGTGGATATACTGTCCTGGGTTCTCCATGTCAGGGGCAGCTGTGGATATGGTGTTTTTTGACTTTGCAAAGGAGTTTAACACTGTCCCTCATAAGCGTTTGTTGGGTAAATTAGAATCCATTGGGTTAGAGATAACAGTGTGTAATTGGATTAAAAACTGGCTGCTGGATCGTACTCAGAGAGTGGTGGTAAATGACTCCTACTCTGAGTGGTCCCCGGTTGTGAGTGGTGGCCGCAGGGCTCAGTATTGGGTCCTCTTTTATTTAATGTATTTATTAATGATATAGTGGAAGGGATCAATAGCACTGTTTCTATTTTGCAGATGACACCAAGCTATGCAGGGTAGTGCAATCTATGGAAGATGCTCATAAACGGCAAGCAGACCTGGACACACTGAGTGCTTGGGCATCCACTTGGCAAATGGGGTTCAATGTGGATAAATGTAAGGTTCCGCATCTGGGTAGAAATAATCTGCAGCATCATATATCCTGGGGGTAATAATCTGCAGGCATCATATGTGCTGGGGGTAATAATCTGCAGCATCATATATCCTAGGGGGAGAAAAACTTGGAGAATCGCTTGTTGAGAAAGATCTGGGCGTTCTTGTAGATCATAGACGACAGAACAGCACAATGTCAATCAGCTGCCTCTAGGGCAAGTAAGATATTGGCGTGTATTAAAAGAGGCCTGGAATCGCGGGACAAGGATGTGATTCTACCGCTGTACAAAGCATTGGTGCGTCCTCACTTACAATATGCTGTTCAGTTCTGGGCCCCAGTTTATAGAAGAGATGTAATGGAGCTAGAGGGAGTACAAAGACGAGCAACGGGGAGACATGATTAATTTATATAAATATATAAATGGTCCCTACAAAAAGTATGGAGAAAAATTATTTCAAGTGAAGCCCCCACAAAAGACAAGGGGACATTCCCTTCGACTAGAGAAAAAAGGATTCAATCTCCAGAGGAGAAGAGCGTTCTTCACTGTGAGAACTGTGACTCTGTGGAATAGCCGCCTGAGGAGCTGGTCACAGCAGGAACTGTTTTGAGTTTCAAGAAAGGCTTAGATATGTACCTGAAACTAAAGAATATGAATATGTATGTAGCAATGTAAAATTCTGGATCCTGGCTGGTGGCGGATCTGGGGTCAGAGATGGGATCTCCCCTGGAGCAGATTGGTTCTTGCCTTATGGGTTTCAGGGCATTCACCAGTGGGAAGGCTGGGCTTAATGTCCTTGTCTCTCTCCCTTCACCCATATTTTCCCCACCCTTGGTTAAACTTGATCGACACGTGCCTTTTTTCAACCGTACTAACTATGTAACTATGTAATTATTTTAGAAAGTTTCATGACCGTTCTCCCTACGTATTGTATCACACAAAAGCAAGTAATTAAATAAATTATGTATGAACTTGAGCAACTAAGAGTTCCTTTTATTTTAAAATTCTCACCTGTTGTGTAAAATGTAAAATTATGTTTCTTAACTAGTATATTACAACATTTACATGTTTTTGAGCCGCAAGGGTTAGATCCCCATAAAGTCTTATTATCTTCTACTGCTACAAAATCACGTAACTGTTTAAGCCTTTAAGGGGCTATCTGATTTTTCACTGTTTTGTCTTGTCTATAAATAATTCGGGCTTAGCCAGTAGAATCGGATTTAAAATATGATCTAATTGTAAAACTTCCCAATGTTTATTTCAAATTCATTGAATTTCTTTATGTTGGGAACTAAACATTGTGACAAAACTTATTAGTTTTATTCTGTTCTTTTGTTATTTTTCGGGGCGTGATTGCCGATGTGCCCAAATATTCGGCCTGTGTGCATCTCTGGGCTTTTTCCTTTGCATTTATTTACTAAGTTTTTAGGAAATTTTTTTAGTAAAAACTTTTTTTAAAGGCAAGGTCATTAAAATTTTCACTCTCTGTGCAGTTTTTTCAAATCCTGCAGAATTGTCCATAGGTGAAATTCCTCACCCAGATTCAATATCGATTACTCTTGAAGTGTAAAAAATTATTAGAGTCACATTGTTTAAA
Organism: Phyllomedusa bahiana; assembly: GCA_025379985.1. Classification (NCBI taxonomy): domain Eukaryota; kingdom Metazoa; phylum Chordata; class Amphibia; order Anura; family Hylidae; genus Phyllomedusa; species Phyllomedusa bahiana. The sequence continues at coordinate 293,988 of JAODAL010000425.1, forward strand.
ATAATTTTTTTAATCCCTTCATCTATATAAAGTTGTAGATCTAATAATGTAATTTTTTTTTGTTGATCCAATGTCATATTAAAGGAAATATCACTATCGTTTTTATTCAAAAATTCAACAAATTCTTTCACCTGTTTTTCTGTCACCTTCCATATGATCAGATATCTCAGATAAAACATCACATGATGTTTATATGGGTTATTATCAGATTCTATATATGTGTTCTCAATTTGCCCATAATCAAATTTGCAAAGGCCGGGCCTACTCGTGTCCCCATCGCCGTGCCTATCACCTGTTGATAATGTGAATTCCCATATTGAAAAATTTTTTTTTTTTTAAACTTAAACCTTCAATTAAAATGTTTTGTAAAGGTTAATTTAAAGTCTGATCTGTAGCCAAATACTTTTTTACTTCTTTTACTCCTAATTCATTTTTAATATTTGAAGAGGAAGGGAAGGAAGGGAGAGACATCACATATTAGAAACAATAAATTCTCTTCTCAGTTAAAACCTATGAAATCTCTTAAAACTGAATCTGAATCATTTAAAAAACTTTTTAGCTTTAATACCAAAGGTTGTGGGTATAAATCTATAAAATGGGACAAATTTGATAATGTGGAATTAATGCCCTGTATAATCGGCCTGCCTGGTGGTGTTTTTCCATCTTTGTGCATTTTTGGAAGATAGTAGAAATGCGGTACAGAAAGATTTTTTTATATTAAGAAATTGTTTTTCTTCTTTTTCAATTGTCTTTTTCCATAGCTTTATTTAAAAATTTTTCAAAGATCGGTATAAGTTCTTCGTGTTCTTTTTTAGTTATTCGAGTGTAGTAAACTCTATCATCTAATACCCTAGGGCTTCTTTATTGTAATCATCAAAATTTAACAGTACTACACTACCGCTTTTGTCAGCATTTCTAATCACAATTTTTTATTTTTTGTTAATTCATCTAGAGCTAGTTTTTTTTTTTTTAATCTTAAACAGATTTTGGTACCTAGTATTTTTCTTTTTTATACTCCTTAAGTCTTTTTAAACTAAGACTGCAATGTGATTACCCTGGGTCCATACTGGGTAGAACTTTGATTTTCCCCTATTTTTCAGAGTGTAAGATGCACTTTTTTCCCCCAAATTTGGGGGGAAAACAGGGATGTGTCTTAGGGTATGTCCACACAATGTACTGCGGCACGTGCCGCAGTACATTTTGTGTTTTAGGAGCTCGCTCTGATCAGCTCGCGTACTTCCGAGTGGGGAGAGGAGGCATAATCCATAGTTCTCTATGAGAGCTATGGATTACCGTAATTATGGGGCGCATTTCCCTGCGTATTAAACGCAGTATGCCCCAAATTAAGCTGTGTGAACATATCCTTATAGTCCGAATATAACGGCCCCCGGCTGTACTTGAATGCGGCCTCCGGCTGTACTCAGCTGCCGCACTGAGCGATCTCAGATCAGCAGGAGGCTGGAGAGTAGCGATGCTGCGGTAAACTGGGGGCAGGGTTTAAAAGGTTAAACCCTGTTGCCAGCTTCCCGCAACATCGCGGCACCAGTCTCTTGCTGCTCTGAGATCGCTCAGTGCGGCAGCTCAGTACAGCCAGCGGCCGCATTCGGGTTGGATACGCATTCTTAACACTATAGACGCCGCGGCGATCGCAGCCCTGGCATTTAGCTGAACCCTCCCTCTGATAGTCTTCCCCCCGCAACGTAATTGCAGTGGGCAATCATTGCCATAGCAGCAGGAAGCCTCATGCAGGCTTCCATAGCTGCTATGTATGTACACTTATTACACCCTGCCTACGGTAGAGTGTAATAAGTGATGAATGAAAATCTTATGTACAGCGGTACAAAAGTACTGCTGTTTATAGGACAAGGAGGTGTGCCCCTTAGTGGTCAAGTACCCTTGGGGGACAAAATAAAGAAAAGCAAAGAAAAAATATAATTCTTAAAAGTTTAAATTACCCCCTTTTGCCATTTTACAAATAAAAAAATAAAATATTTGTAATCGCCACATCTGTAAAAGTCCAATCTATTAACATATAACCTCATTTGTCCTGTATTCTGAATACTGTAGAAGAAAAAAAAAATCCAAATGGCAAAATTGTGTTTTTTTGATCATTTCATATCCCGAAAAGATAAAAAGTGATCAAAAAGTCGCATGTTTCCCAAAATGGTACCAATAAAACCTATACTTCAGCCCGCACTTTTCTGCTTAAATTTTTTTTTTCCTATTTTCCCTCTCCAAAACATAGGTGCGTCTTATAGCCCGAAAAATAGGGTAGGTTTTACCTTCATTTCCCTTGTGTGGGATGTATCTAGGAGATGCCTGTTTTCATTTTTGTTAAGTTTGTTATCCACTTTTTCTTCCTTTTTAGATTTATTTTTCATAAAACATTTTTGGAGTGTTAATTTCTTTATAAAGATATGTAAGGCTTTATATACCGTGAAGTGATCAATCGAAGAACCAGGACAAAAGTTTAATCCTTTTTGTAATAATTTTTCTTCATTTTTGGGAAGGATGTGGACTGATAGGTTATAAATTCCAACCAGATTTTTTCAACTTTTGTTTCTATCAGGTTTTCTCAATTTTCTATTGCCACTCATGATATTTTGTCTAGCTCTAAACTTTGAGGTGTTCTTTTGTCTACTCTTAAACCCTCTATTCCCTCTTCGGAGAATTAGATGTAACTATATTAATAGTTGGATTTAATGGAGGAAGATATTGATTTATATTTGTCAAATTGACACTTTTGATTATTTTCCAAATTTATAATTGTCATTTCACTATCTGGAATTAAAACTATTTCTCCTTGTGGTGAACTGGTGACATTTGGACATTGTGCACTAAGAATTGTAGTATCTGATAGTAAATTAGCCTCTAATTTCTGTATTAGGGTATTAGTTTTAATGTGCCAATATTGGTATATACTGCTGGAATCCAATGGCGGGGCAAGGTGTAAACACAGGGAGGCAGCTGGATAGCGAGGTCCCAGGTAGGTAATGGGCTGCTTGCTTGGTCAGAAGGGCAGAGGGATGACAGAGGAGCAACCGCAGGCAAATAGGGTAGCGCAGGGTAAACTGCTAGAAGGAGGAACAAGGCTGGATGGCAAGTTCCAAGGCGAGAGGACTGTAAAGCAGGAGCTAAGCACAATACTCAAGCAGTGAGCAAAAGGGTTGAGGAGTTTATATAGGAACCAGGAAGAGGAAACAGGAAACAAGATGGTAACCAGCTGAGACACAATCCACCATCTTAACTGAGGGCAAACTTAAGGGCAAACACAGTTAGCAAGTTCCAAGGTATAGCAGGAGATTCCTGACAGTAGGTTTGTAATTTGGGTGAAGGAGAAAGATAAATAGATTAATTTGACATATCATGAAGTGTAAATTTCTCTAATAGAGTTTTCTTTATCTATGACTGCATGGCCATGTCCCCAGGGCACGGGTTTGCGGCCGTTTTTTCAGACGGTTTTCGTTTTTGAAAACCTTCTGAAAAACCACCCGCAAACTTTTCAATGGACCGCTATGGAAAACCCGTGCAGCAGTCCCCACTGCACGGGTTTTCCACCCGCCGGTTTTTCAGACCATCTGAAACACATTGATCATGTTTAGTGATGAGCGATTACATCGACTATCGTCATCGGGTCGATAGTCGATATCGGCAATTATCAAGATGATTTCCGAAAGTTGATAATAGATTATCGCCGATGACCATTAAAGTCTATGGGAGAGGAACAACACCTTCATTCTTACACCCAAACAGGGCTGGAGAAGCTGGAATTAACATCCACAACAGTCAAATGGATACCTGCTACATCTAAGGCAACACACTTATAAAAGTGATAAAAGCCACCGAAAAAAGTCACAGACCATTCACTATCCCTGTCTTGTACCACAGCATGACCCTTAAACCTGCATCACCCACAAATTAAAAAGTGCCAGAAGGCAGTATGATTTGAACCATCATGTTACTTGAACTGGACATTGAATATCCCTGTCCTGGAACGCAGCATGAGCCCCAAACCTGCATGACCCCCAGATTAAAAAGTGCCGGAAAAAGGAGTCTTTCAAACACCATTTTAGTTGAACTGGACATTGACTATACCTGTTCTGTACCACAGTATGACCATTAAACCCGCATGACCCACAGATTAAAAAGTGCCGGGAAAAGGAGTCTTTCAACCACCATTTTAGTTGAACTGGACATTGACTATCCCTGTCCTGGGTAACCTACATCTGTTCAAGTCTTCCTGTACCTCCCTTGTACAATTCAGAGGAATATTTGTATCAGCTATTTTGTGCATGCCAGTTTTTTAGTAGTTTAATTCTAGAAAACACATTTTTAAAATAGGATGGAATCCCACCACGTCTTTCTTTCTCTTTTTTTAAATGTATTAAATGGGTTGTCTCACTATAGCTCTGTTAAAGATCTTGCAAAAACAAGTCATTTTGCAATATGTGTCCATTAAAAGTATCCTACCTATTCCTGTTTCTGACAGCACCATGACCCTTGAGCCACTCTTGACAATTGTGAAGAACAAATGTCTGTTAGAAACAACATTTTTTTTAATAGGACCTGTAGTATTGCTGCATTTCAAAGCAGCATGACCCAAAAATTTATAAAAATTACTTCTCAGCCACTGTTAAAAAATTATGAGGGAGAAATGCCACTTAAAAGCCACATTTCTGTTCCAAAGGACCATGATTATAGCTGTATCTCACAGCAACATGACCCCAAAACCATTGACAATGCGAACAATTCTAAAGATGAAGTGAGTAAATGGAATACGGTTTTGTCATGAAACCTTGCTGTCTTTTACAGTCTCCTCACAGCAAAACCAGAAAAAATGAACTTTTGGGAACTGAGAATAAAAATTGCAGTAAGAAATGATCATTTTAAAAAACATTTTTCAAGAGGACCATTTCTGTTTGAAGAGGAATGTGAAGTAGACCGGCAACAAATCGGTGACCTCGGCAATTGGGGCCACAACATCATCAGAGATCCATGCCTGATTCATCTTGATGAAAGTCAAACGATCCACATTATCTGTGGAAAGCCGGATGCGTTTGTCTGTAATGACTCCTCCAGCTGTGCTTAAGGTCCGCTCAGATATGACGCTGGCTGCTGGGCAGGACAACACCTCTATGGCGTGATGAGCCAGCTCGGGCCATTCATCCATTTTGGATACCCAGAAGTCAATTGAGTTCCGGAACACATCCAAAAACATCGGTGTTGAGACGCAGATAGTCGTGCACCATGATCTTAAGCTGGTCTCTGTGTGTTGGATGTGTGCCCTGCATTGCATGCGTTGGTGAGGTGGTAAACAAAGATTGCCAGAGGTCACCCATTAGGCTTCTGCCACATTGCCTGCTGCTGCTGCTGCCGCTACGGCTACTTGGCACTCTACTGCTGTCACGTTGCTGACGTTGTTCCACCGTGACATTTGAAGAACGTGAAGCAGACGAAACAGATGTCTCCAGTTGATCAATCAGCAAGGTCTCCATTTCCTGCATTTTACTCTCTATTTGGGTTGGTGGAAGGAAAGTGCTGAGTTTTGTTTTGTACCGGGGATCCAGGAGGGTGGCCACCCAGTAACTGTTGTTCATTTTGATGGCCTTAATGCGAGGATCATGTTGGAGGAAATGGAGCATCCAAGCACTCATGTGAGAGATGGAGCCTTGATTTCCCAAGCCTCTGGGTCGAGCGGCACTAGAAAACTGATCTTCCTCATCTTCCTCCTCCGCCTCAAATTCGCGTCAATCTCTTTCCAAGGCAGGGACGTCGGTAACGTCAGTGTCCAGGAATACCTCCTCCTCCTCCTCCTCCTCCTCCGCTTCCTCCGGCACAGCTTCAACACAGCCCTGACTTGCCTGAGATGATGCACCCTGAGAGCTGATGCGCCACCTTGCACTAGCTCTGGACCCCGAACCACTGCCTAATGAAGACCGATGAAATTGTGAAACTGTCGGGCCTTGTGGATTCGACAGAGAGAAAGGCTTCATGTCCGCATCTGTGTCCGTCTCCTCCTCCGTCGCTGGCGGGACCTGATGTTTCAGAGTGTCCAATGATCGTTCCAGAACTAAGATCACCACAATGCTCATGCTGACAAGGGCATTGTCCACACTGACCATTTTGGTGGCTTCTTCAAAACTGGCAAGGATGGTGCAGAGCTCTTTCACCTGCCTCCACTCTCGGTGGCTCAACACCCCGAGGTCCGTACCGCTGCTTGTCAGGCCATGTGTCACTTCGTACTGCGTAATGGCATTGCGCTGCTGCCACAATCGCTGGAGCATGTGGAGGGTGGAATTCCAGCGTGTTGCCACGTCAACAATGAGACGGTTGACGGGGAGGCCGAGCTGACGCTGCAACGCAGCCAGGCGGGACGAAGCAGGGTGCGAACGGCGGAAGTGCGAACTCAGACCTCGAGCCTTGCTCAGCAGGCAGTCCAGACCCGGGTAGCTCTTTAGAAATTTCTGGACATGACATGTGCCAGGCAAGGGATGTGCTCCAGCCTACCGATCTTATGGGTGGCCAGCAGATTTCGCCCGTTATCGCACACCACCTTGCCTGGCACAAGATTCTTGTCACCCAGCCAGCGCTCGGTCTCGTTGTGGAGAGCCGTCCACAGCTCCTGACCTGTGTGTGGACGGTCTCCAAGACAGATTAATTTCAACACAGCCTGGTTTCTCTGGGCCCGTGATGCCACCAGAGGACCTTGGGGGGGAAAGAACCCTGTACCATCCCTGCGGTTTTGAAGAGCGTGCGCCGAGCCTGAAAGCCACCGTCACCACCAGAGACATCCACCCAGCTCACCCAATGAGCTGTCACAGAGATATAGCGGCCTTGGCCGTGCTTACTAGTCCATGTGTCTGTGGTCAGATGGACTTTTCCAGAAACAGATGCAGACAACGCGCTTGAAATTTTAGATGACACGTGGCTGGCCAGGGCAGGGACGGTTTTTCTGGCAAAGAAATGTCTGCTTGGCATCTGGTATTGGGGGCAGGCAAGGGCCATGACGTGGCGGAACCCATCTGTGTCCACCAGACGGAAAGGCAACATTTCCAAGGCCAAAAGCCTGGCAATGCCGACATTCAGGCTTTTGGCTTTGGGATGGTTTGGGTTAAAGTGTTTCTTCTGCTCCCAAACCTGGAAGACAGAAGGCTGGCTGCTAGACTGGCCGCTGTACGGCGTGCAGGTCGTCAAACTGGCGGAAGGAGAAGGGGTAGGATGGGTCTCTGGTGGTGCTGGTGGTACTCGGGTGACGGTGGAGGCTGAAGCGGAGGCTGATCCCTGATCATGACTCTGAGAGACATGGGCAGCTGAGGAACACTTGGTGGTGGCGGAGGAGGAGGAGGCGGAGACAGAGGGTGTGACAGTGGTTGGAGGCCCGGCGTCGGTCTGGCCTTTTTTGGCTAAGTGTTGCCTCCATTTCAACTCATGCATTCGCTGCATGTGACTAGACATGTTGGTGGTGGTTAAACCCATAAGTATCATGCCTCTACTTATGCGTTTATGGCAAAGGCGGCATATGACATCGCTGGGTGAATCAGAGGCTTGCTCAAAGAAGGCCCAGGCTTGAGAGGTCCTGGACCTTTTTGACGGCGATAAGCGAGGAGCGGGGTTTCCGCTGACCGTGGCTGGCGGAATCATATCAGCGGACTTCTGCGACCGCCCTCTCCCTTTTTGAGGCGGGACCCGTACTGACACTACCTCATCGTCTTCCTCCTCGTCCAGTGATGAAGCGCTCGCAAGCAAATTCTGCTGAAAAGACCACGTTGGATCCGCAATGTCGTCATCATCATCATCAACACAGGTGACTTGATCGTCCTGACTTTCTGCATCCAGGAGCTGCAGGCTACAAGCAAGAGGCACTGCAAGGCGTTGTCGACCGCCCAGGATTTTTGCCGATTGACCGGCTTCCATCTCCTCCTCTGATGGCATCAGTAACTGGGCGTCAGAGCAGACTAAATCATCCTCTTTGGCCTCTTGGTCTTTGGAGATGCCTTCTAACCCCAACCGCATTTTGTCATCAAAGAGGTCTTCAGAAAATGGATTATCCACAGTGGTGGGTACACGAGTTGACATTTGGGCTGCCTTCGCTTCATGTTGGACGGATGCTGATGCTGGATGCAGGTTGCATTAACCACTGAAGGACAGATTGGCGACGCTGTTCGTTACTTAGATTCACAGGGCCCTGACCTAGCGATGACAGGCCTGACAGTCCTGCAACCGACGATCCGCTGGCATGCGTGTTGTCGCCAGCACTGGAAGGAGCACCTTCGCTAGTACCTCTACCTCCATGTCCTACCCCCCTCTTTGCTCGCTTACCACCTGTATTTCGCTCCATGTTCAGAAGATATAATTTTTAAAAAGGTATGGAAGAGTTTTGGAAAGTCTCTTATTGAAAGATGGCAAATCACAGCTATTCTTAAATCCCTCTAATTTCCTACAGCCAACTAGGATTAGAAACTGAAATGTTTCTAGCGAATACCTGTGAAATGTGGTCTGGTGGAAGAACCGTAAGACAAAATCAACAGTGTTCTTCCTTCAGTCCCAGGGATTTCCAACTGCCCAGTAGGACTAGGAATTGATAGTTTTCAACAACATATCATACAAGTGCGCTATCTGTGCCAAACTGAGATTCAACAAGCCCAAAAAAACTATTCAGAAGTTACACGGATGAGAAATTGTGTTTTTTGCAGCAATGACAAACGAGAACAGTTACTAGAAAATGTTTCTATCAGAATTGTCGTACAGGGTGGCTATTTGAAAAAAATCCACGTGCAATACAGCTATTTAAAATTATACGGATAACAAACGGTGTTTTTTGCACCTATAAATACACCTGCGGTGACTACAAAATTGCTGTATTCAAATTTAAGTGCAAGGTGGTGGCTCTATGAACAAAACTGAGCCGCACCAAAGTGAAAAAAACACATAGTTGAAATGTATACGGATAATAAAAGGCGTTTTTTGCCCCTATAAATACACCTGCTGTGACTACAAAATTGCTTTATTCAAATTTAAGTGCAAGGTGGCTCTATGAACAAAACTGGGCCGCACCAAAGTGAAAAAAAAACCTAATTAAATCGTGTACAGATAATAAAAGTTGAGTTTTGCACCTATCAAATACACCTGCAGTTACTAGAAAAGATCTGTATCCTAATATAAGTACAGGCTGCACAACATACAAGTAATATTTCACCAAAAACTGGCCAAAAACTGTTAATCAAAACCCATTGCAATGCAGGGTCAAAGCACAGTCTGGGCTGCACAATATCCACTCTCCTTTCAGAAGCCTGCCTGCCTGCCAGCCTGTCTGTCTGTATTCGCCCACAGCCCACCCTTTCCCCACGCGACTGCACAGCGCTAGATGCTCCTTTAAAATTCTCAGACTCAGTAACTAAAAACTGAAAATCTCTAATCTACCTAAGTTCTAATGTTCACAGCTAAAAGCATAGTTGTCTGTGTGAACAAATAGAACAGTTTCGCTGAGCTGTTTTGAGAGAGACCGAGCACACGTCCTGCTCTTATGATACACAGACACACACTGATCATGAACAGGAAGGGCTGTTCTATGTAAAACGAGGTCATGTGATTTTTCCAGCCAATCACAACCATACACATCCCAGTCATGATGTCGCACACCCAGCTCACCCTGCTCTATTGTCTAAGCTGATTTGCTGGCCGCCAAAATGACAGGAAGCGTCGAAAATGGCGCGATATTAATAGATGATGCACAGATTTTAACCTAAATTATTGCGTGATCAAAAAAATCCGATCACCATAAAAACCTTGCCGATTTCAACTTTGTCGATAATAATCGCTCAACACTAATAATTTTCATTATAACGTCTGGTTTTCGGGTGGAATATGAACATGTCTATGGGAAGGGGGAGTGATTTTCTCCACGCACGGCACGAAAACTGTACAAATACCGGTCAGATAATCCTGAGTCCTTATTAGTTTTAGGGGTGATTTGTGTCGAAGTGATCTTTAACTTATTATTTTATATTGACTCAGGTACATTTTTCAGGGTTATTTTTGAAAATTTACTATTGTGAAAGTATAAAAATTTATCTTGATCATAAGAATTGTATAACTGTTTTTTCTCATTCCTAATATCTGTTTTGTGGGATTTCTTGTTATGAGCAGTCACTAGAGTAAATTGTTTTCTACGAACTACAGGTTCATTTTCTCGGACTTTAATTTTATCACTGTTGTTTTTATTCCTTTCTTCTAAATTAACTTTATTAGTTCTATTTTCACTACTCTATTTCCTCTATGTTCATCGTTATCTCGGGGTCGGTTCTCGATGGTCTCATGTTGATCGTCTATATTTATCTTATCTTTTAGTAATCTATCACCAGTTTATGGTTCTTACGGTTGATGTTTTATTTATATAGGCAAAATTTTATACAATAGGTTTTTGAGCAATTTTTAACCTTTTATCACAATAGACCCGTGGGAAATAGTTTTTTTTTTTTTTTTTTTTCCTTTTTGTGCTTTGTGGTGTGAATTTAAAAATACACCCACAGGTGTTTCTCTAATGCAGATGTTGCCAATAAACTTCCAAAGACCTGACATCATCATATGGGCGGTCCCAAATTGTTTAAACACAATACAATATCAGCAGCATTACTAGAACTAAGAAACAATCAAAAAGAACATAGGAGTTTTTGCTAAAGCATTTCTGCTACTTTGAATACATGGAAAATGTTGAGGTTCTTAGTTTCCTGTTTTGATCAAAACTGCATAAGCCCACCTGCCATAGACAAGGCGACCTCAATACAGGTGGGAACCTGCTCTGTATGTTTCCTCTCTTGGTTCCCGTTCAGACCTCCAAAATTTCAGAAAGGGGAACATCTCTCTTTGAGGCGAGGAGAGCACCAAATGGTGTATAAAGTTTGAATTGCCTCCTTGTGATATGCAGGTACTTAGTAGAGGGCAAAAAGGCAATTCAAAATCTACACACCATTTGGTGCTCTCCTCGCCTCAAGAAGAGATGTTCCCCTTTCTGATCATTGCCTCCCACACAGCCAGCCAGTTCTCTGCACTGATGAGGGACAAACATCCCGAAACAGCTGTTTGCAGATGGGTGATACTGGCTTGGCTAAATATCCCTTTTGTTTTCTCAACACCCAGTGGGTCAAAAGCAAATTGAGGATTTGTTACATCCAATAGAGGGCGCTTGAGCTTCTCAACTCCTTTCCCATAATGACTTGTGATCTCCAAAATATCAGGGAGAGTAGATTCCAGCTACAAGGTACTCTGCATGATTGAAAAGCCTGTGCAGATGGGCGGAGTGCAAAAAAACAATATGGGGACAGCTGCTCCTCCATAAAAACAGACTAGAAAAATAGTGTTTGGTCTGCACATCCAAAAAGTTTTTCTGGAAAAAAAATGAGCATAGTTGCACGCTGGTGTGGCAGTAACATACAAACATAATCCAATATCAGCAGCTCTACCAGCACTAAAAAAAAAAGTCAAAAAGGTCACAAGAATTTTTGGAAAAGCATTTCTGCTACTTTGAATACTTGAAACATTTGGAGGGGTTTTTTTCAGAATAGCTCAAGACTCACTTTTGTCATAAACTTTGATGGAAGATAAACAGTAACAGCGGAAATCTCTTGTGTTTGATAGCTTGTTACATTGTAACAGTAACAGATGTGTAACAGAGGAGTCCAAACTCTGTATATTACACTGTGTTGATAAAACTGGATACAATTGTAGCAAGCAGTTAGTTGTGAGAAGTGTTAGATGTGGAAAGGCTATTTACTGACAGCAAGCACAAATTCTATAAATGGTGAAGCAGAAAAGTTACAGATTTTATAACCTTTACTTCCAGAAACCACATTTAGTGATATCAGGAGATCAGCTTGTCGTCCTGATTGCGGGGAGCAGGGGTGTAACTTTGGTTCAAAAAGTGGGGGGGGACCAATTTTCCCTCTCATCCCCTATCTTCACTCGCCTTCCCTTTCACTTCCTCTCCCTTCCCTTCTCTCCCCTCCTCTCCCTACAGTGAAGCGGCCCTTCTAACCCAGCTAGGAGGTCTGGTGGAGTGCTGTGAGCTCCCCCAGCAGGTCCGGGCAGAGTCCTTATGGCAAACACTTTTGGTGCAATCTGTAAGGTTATGAGTGGCTCTCTAATTACTGAAGTTCAGGGCCAGACTGGGACTAAAACGAAGCCCTGGCAATGAAACCAAACCAGCCCACCTATAATATTACCCCTCTAGATGGAAATAAAAGATGTTGCTCAACGCAGCAAATTTCGCTTAACCCCTCCCATCCCCATTACTACTCCATTAAATTTGCTATACACACAACAGAATGCGGAAAATAAAAGAACCCAATCTCACTGTACCCCTAGGAATCACTTATGTCACATACTGTACCCCAAAATTTATTTTATTGCATTCCATACACCAGAAATGACAGCACTGACTGCACCCCAGAAATGAATTATATTACACATGGTAGACCTATAAATTACATTACTAACTGCACTTAGAAATTAATTGCACATTGTACTCAAGAAATAATATAATTCACTGTACCCCAAAAATGTATTATATTTCACACTGAACCCTAGAAATGAATTACATTACACATTGTACTCTAGAGATTACATTACACCGTACTCCAGAGATTGCATTACACACCATACCCCAGAGATTACATTACACTGAACCCCAGACATAACATTAAACACTGTACCCCAGAGATTATATTACACACCATACCCCAGAGATTACATTACACTGAACCCCAGAGATTACATTAAACACTGTACCCCAGAGATTATATTACACACCATACCCCAGAGATTACATTACACTGAACCCCAGAGATTACATTACACACTGTACCCCAGAGATTAGTTTACACACCGAACCTCAAATATTACTGCATTGTTTCACCGTACCCCAGAGATTACAACACTGTAAAAACAGAGATTATATTACACCATACCCCAGATATTATTACATTACACACTTTACCCCAGAGACGAACTACATTAGACAAGGTACCCCAGAAATTGTGTGTGTATATATACATATATTGAACCCAGACACACTATACACTTACGGTGGGTTCACATGATGTTCTTTGGCACTGACAGTATAGTTTACTTGTTGGAAATTCGGCGCTTACAAACGCAGAATTCTGAAGAGCAAACGACCCAGACTGCCAAGGCAGATTTCTGCCCCCTATCCTTTAGTGCTGTTAGTGCATAAAACACCTTGAAGAATTCTGTGTAGGCGCTGACAGTACACACCGAAAATACTCAAGTAAAATCAGTGTCATCTAAACGACATAGGGTATAATGTAAATCGGTTTCCTGCCAGATTGGACGCTGGTTCTGGGGCAGATCCAGCACTGAATCCGTCCCAGAATCCGCATTCATATCTTCTGCATGAATGTACCCTTAATGTATATTCACATGGCGTATAGTGGGTCATACTGTGCGCTCTGTGATATGCTGGGTGTTTTATAAGAACGCGCTGGCCAGTCCACACTTCTAAAATGCTGCGGGGACGGCCCCAATCATTTTCATATTCCCTGGCGCGTAAGTGCAGGGAAGACGTGACATGGCTAGACACATGGCTGTACAGTATATACACATCTCACATATACAATACATACCTTACTCAAATGCACACACAACGCCTAGCACCCTTGTCCCCTCCTTACATGTCTCCTGTAGTCTGGTCCAGTTGGCATTCGGCAAGAGCTTCTTTTCTTCTTTGATGAGGGCTGAGCATAGGGGAAGTGGTATACAATGGGAGGGAAAGATATAGCCCCAGATACAGAGTGCTGGACTGTGAGCAGCGTTCTGATTGGTGAAGTAGCTCCTGCTGTCCCCTGCTCTACCAAACAGCGCTGCTCTCACTCTGCACTGACACTTGAGGCTGCTACCTACTCTGTTCCCCCAAGATACACAGAAATATAGGAGGCACAGGGTTCACTTTTTCCTCCTCTGTGCTCTGCTCTCCCCACTTACCGTATTCTCATGCTTTCATATGGATTATTTTTTATTGAAGTGGCTAAAAAGTGGGGGGGACCATCCCCCACCCAGAAAAAAGTGGGGGGGACCAGTCCCCTCTGTACCCCCCTAAAGTTACACCTATGGCGGGGAGGACTCCGGAGGTCTCCTGTGCCTCTGTGCTATGTTACCTGTAGTTGCAGCTCACAGACTGCCCTCTCCACTCCTCATGAGATCACCCGCATTTCACTTATTATAATGAATGCCCGCTGATTGTGGCCTTCGCTTAGACCTTGTATCTGGTCCCGTAGATGATAGATTTCGTGGCTTCTAGCTCAATAGGTGAAACATACCTCAAAATGGAAGGGGAATTTAAATATATTCAAAAAGGATCAAAATGAGCTCGGACTCTGCAGTGCCCCCTATTGGATGTAGTGTTTCTCAAGTCACTTATGACTCATTGAGTCCCGGACTTGGTGCCATCTTATCGATTGGGCATATTAGGCCGTTGCCTATGGTCCCTACAGTCATAGGGCTCCTAGTTGGTAGGATGTATGCTGCATGCCCTGGATCTATGGGTTGGTGTTGCTTATTTAACTGTTTGCATGTTCTTAGGATGCGCAAACAGTTAAAAACCATGGTGGAGTCCTATAAGATGTCAGCAGGGTGTCCCCATGATAGGCAGCACGATGATATTACTATATTCCTGTAGCGGGCAAAGCCGGCTCCGGGCCCGGGGGCCCGAGGCCACCCGTGCCCTCCCTCTGGGACCCCTGCCGGAAGGGTTGGGCTGCTGGCCGCGGGACGGGCCCCCGGCGCGCTCGCTCGGTACTCACCTGACCTCATTCCTGCTCTGTCGGCGCCTTGCCGGCCGTGGCGCCGTGCCCACTTTAGCGCGCCCCCGTCTTCCTCGTCATTTAAAAAGGGCCCGGGCGCCAAAATTGGCTCTTCCCAGGTGCTCCCCCCATTTATATATTGGTGACGTCGGGGGAAATTCCTTTTGGATCTATGTTGCCCCGTGCCCTAGGAAAGCTTTCCCAAAAGCATATCTCGCCTTCCCCGTGTACAGACCCTTGTACTTTTGACTCCAAAAACCTCTCCCCCTGCCCTGACCTTCCTCCCTGCCCACGACAACGAACCATTGCCCCCTCCCCCCCTGCCTCACGGCCTGCCCCGACTACGATTTTTGGGACTCGTTCTGTACCTCGCTGACCTCGGCCGCCATCGCAAGCAAATCATAGGGGGGAAGCCCGGGTTTGCCTACGCCGCAGCAAGTCACCCCGCTTTGCGGGGGTTGGGTGAAAACCGGGGGTACTTGATCCGTCCCTGGGTGGCTTGCTATCATGTTGCGGGGCCCAGTGGATCCAACTACCTGCCGTTACAGTTAGATCCACCCATGGATCCCCCAAGGGCCCTTCCCCAAAGTCTTGCGGATCTCAGACATTGTGCCCAACGTCGCAGCAGTCGCGCAACAAAGCAGCTTTTGGGTCAGTGTCCCCCCATGATGGCCAATTGCGGGGTCCAGCAAGCCGCAACCTGCCTCTTCGCCAGGGGTCCTATAGCCCCGGGCCCTTTTCCCGCTGGAAACCGGGGGGGCCCGAAGCTTCGCCCTTCCCTTTTTACCTTCAAATTTTGACGGGGTTCGAAGTTTTGCAGAGGTTTATCAGCAGTGCCCCATGCACGTGGAGTGATGGCCGCCAGTTTTACCGAAAGGTCGAGGTGGCGTTCCGTGGTGGCCTGTTATCGGGAAGGCCCTGGCCCCTGGGCGACGCTTCTTTGGGACCGGATGACCCTGGGGACCGAAGACCTACAGGCCTTCCTCTGAATTCTGCAGCGTTTCGGGACCCTGCGGTTGGTCTTTGCGGAAAAACCCGCCTATTGAACCTTTTCGCAGGGGGACTTTTCCTAGGGATTATGCGGCCCCAGTTCCCACCTAGCCTCCGGGGGATGGAATGACGCCACTCTCGCGCCCTTTCAAAAAGGGCCTGTCAGCGAGAAAAGGACGCGCTGGCAGAAAGGGATTCCTCTTCGTTGGGGCGAGCTATCACCTGGCCAACGCATTGCCGGGGTTTTGAAAAAAGACGAGGGAGCCCGCAGGAGGTGTTTTTGGCCAACTCCCCGTCAAAACCGTTGGCTCCCGTGTTCCCGATCCCCATGCCCTCCTCAGGTTTCCACCGAAAAAAACCCATGCAGGTGGACCGGGGGTTCATTTTTTGAGTTGATGTCCCCCGCCGGTGGAGAACTTTGTCTCTACGCGCCAGTCGGTAATTTTGTAGAAGTGTCCGCAACGTCCTCAGGGGTGGGGAAAACGTTTTCGACTAGAACCCGTAGGAGAGGGTCCTAGGTGCCATTTTTCCTCTCACGGGCGCCTGGCCTATCTCTTCGGGTTCCGCCTTCCGGGACCCCGGTCCGCCGGAACTTCTTTTCCCTCCTTGGGTGTCTCACTATCGTCCAGTATCCGTTTGGAAAAGCCTTTGCTCACTCTTCAGTCAGGGGGAGTTTCCCCTGACTCCATAGTTCATCACCGGGCCCCCTTCCCCCTCCGGGTGGGGTCCTAACACGGAGAAGATCTCCTTTCAGCCCTCCCTGCGCTTCTTCGGCGACCCTTTTGGGGTGCCCTGGCTGAAAAGTCGCCCCTACGCTTGATGGAAGAAGGTAAGTTCTACCCTGGGGATCGGAGTGCCAGGATCTCTGTTTGGTGGACCCCGCGGGTGTCATCTCTCCGTCCAGTCATCCTTCAAGTTTACCGGGGTTTCCAGGGGTACCAGGATTTTAGTGATTGTTCTCGGGAAACAGGTGAGAAGCTCCCCCCCTGGCCTATGACTGTCCCCAAAAACTCCTTTCCAGAACCATTCCCCACGGGGTAGGGGCTACCCCCTGTCGTGCCAAGACTCGGCCTTTGGCATATTAAGGAGTTTTTTGGCAAAGGGTTCATACGCAAGTCTCCTGCCGCCCGGGGCTGGCTTCTTTTTTTTCCGAAGAAAGAGGGTTCCTTTTGGCCCTGTATGTTTTCAGGGGGCCCGAACAAGTCAGGTGAAGAATCGTTACCCTCTACTGATATCGGAGCTCTTTGATGTCTTTGTGGTGCCAAGGTGTTTATAATTGGACCTCGCGGTGCCTATAACCTTGTAGAAAATTCATGAGGGGGGGGTCAGTGGAAAACGGCTTTAACCCCTGGGACGGTCTTTTCGAGTACCCGTGATGCCTTTTGGGCCCTTTTCAACCCCAGCTGTGTTTAGGAAATTTGAAAAGAGTTTTAGAAAAGCGTACACCCGCGTCTTAGTATTTCGGGGCGATTTAGTTTTTTTTCGCACAGGCCGCGGGTAAGTCGCCGGGCCGGCGTCTGCGGAACCAAAGCTGTATGCAAAACTGGAGAAAGTGTCGGTTCCACCGGAAAAATTTTTTCCCCTTTTTGGGTAATAGTCTCCGATCGGGTCTGCGATGGGCCCAGGGCTAAACTTTCCGGATCCGGGTGGCCACCCCCTGTCGGTCTTCCGGGGGGATTCAAGCTTCCTGGTTTTTCCAAAACTACTGGCAGTTTATTCCCCCTTTTCTTCGCTGGTGGCTCCCCTGGCCCTCACCCGGGGAATGCCAAAAGAGTGTTGGCCCCCTCTGTGAAAAAGCATTTCTCAACTGAAGTAGGTTTTTTCAGCACCTATCCTGGTTCGCCCCCATTTCCCGGATAAACCCTCAGTGGGGGTGGGTGCCCCTTCCCTGGGGCGGGCGGGTCCTGACCCAGAAGGGTCCTAAAAGGGAAAAAAAGGGTTTCTTGCGGTTTTTCTCCGGACCTTCTCGCCGGGGGAAAATTAAATATAAAAATAGGAGTCGGGAACTGTGGCCATAAATTGCCTGGGGGGGTGGGACATTTGTGGGGGGGGCCCGTCTCCTTTTGAGTCTTTAAGGACCACAAGAATCTTCTGTACCCCAGACTGCCCCGGTTTGAATCCTCGCCAGCCAGGTGGTCCTCTTTTTCTCTCGCTTTTTACTTAGGATACATTCCGGCCGGGAAAAAAGAACGTCAAGGCTGATCCCCCTTCCCCCGCCTTGACGTTACGGGGGGGAAAAAACCCATGCCCAGACATTTTTGCACCAAAGGCTGATCCGCGGTCCTGTGGTCTTGGAGGCTACCAACGGGAAGCCTCGTTCGTCCGGCGCTCAGACGGGGAATTTGGGGGGGGGCATAGTTCTCTTCTGGTGGTAAACCCCGGGGTTCGAAAGTCCCCGCCTCATTCCGGCGTATGGTGGCCAACCCCGCCCCAGGACATCAAAGACTTTTTTCTTCTGTGTAGTGTGCCCCGGAAAAAAAGGGTTTCCCCGCCCTAGGCCCTGGGCTCTTAAAACCCTCTGCCGTCCCCGGTTCCCTGGCACACTAGGGATGGGTTCTCAGGACCTTTCCCCCTCTTCGGGGATTCTGTCTTGGGGGGTACGGCCAATCCGGGGGGACTGTAGGGGCGCGCCCCCGCTCCGGGACGCGGGCCGCAGGGCCCCCTGCCCTCTCTTTGGGGGTCCTGCCCGGGCGGGTGGCGCTGCTGCCCGCGGGAGGGTCGCGGGCGGGGCGCTCGCTCCCGGCCTTCCCTGACCTTTCTGCTCTGTCGGCATCCCTGCGACCCCGGCGGCGTGCCCATCTCTAGCGCCTCGTTTTCGTACATTTAAAGGGCCAGGCGCCCTAATTGGGCTTGCCAGGGGAATTTTGGGACATCCCGGGGGGTTTCCCTTTTTGGATCTATGTTGCCCTGCCCCGGAAAGCGTTCCAAAGCATATTGCCTTACCGTTTACCAGACCCCCTTTCTACGTTTTTCCGCTCGAACCCTCTGCCGCCTGCCCCGACCTTCCCGCTGTCCACGCCACGAACCATTCCCCCTGCCCTTTACCTTTTGGGCCTGCCCCCGCTACGATCCTTGGGGCTACGTTTTTGACCCCGTTGCCCCCTCGGCCCCCCCGCAAACAAGTCACCGCAGGGGGGGGCGACCTGGTGCTCACGCGCAGCAAATCCACCGCTTTGGGCGGTCTGGTGAAAACCGGGGGGTATTTTGATTTCCCTTTCCCCGGGTGGGTTACTATCTCGCTTGGGTGGTCAAGGGTCCACCCCCAGCCCTTACAAAAATTCCACTGCCCCAATAGACCACAGCCCCAAAGGGCCTTGTTTAGGCAGCAGATGATTTGGCCTGTGGCCTTCAAGAATCAGAGGGCTCCAAAGCGGAGGGGGGTTAATGACATTAAAGCATTGGGGTACCAGCGCTGAGCCTCAGCCAGGGGATCCTACTGCTCGTCAGGGGGAATGGGGAGAGGGGAGTTTTATTTTTTTATGTTCAATTTAAAGGTGTCTCTGTCAGGAAGATTCGCCACCGAGGGGCCAAGGCCCGACTTGGGTGTATTCATGATGTTGCGCTCCCCCTTAGGGGTACTCAAGGTCAGTCAAATGCAGTTTCACCATTAACCCCTGTCCACACAGGCACAGGGAAAACCCCCGGGTGTGGAAGATACCCCCCTTGCCCAAACCGAGAGTTTGGGGAGATCTGTTTTCCTGGACCGTTTAAAAAACCTCTGCCCGCTCGTTGACTTCCACAAGTTCCTCGTTGGCTATAAGCATGGTCCATTACAGACTTATAACCAGGCCAGGAACCTGTCTTGGGTGGCAAGATATTAGAGACCGAGGAAATGGACACATGGGACGATCAAGATAACAGAACAGTCAGGGTCAAGGTTTTTAAAAAAATTTTTTACCTTGTGAATACACTAGAAAACAATACATACACAAAGGTACAGTTTACATATATTGGTTGAGGTGCAAATAAATAGGGGTTTTGTACAGGGAAAAGAGAGCAAAATGTGTTATTTACCTTAGAAGGGGCCCGTGCTGGCAACATAGGGGGGTGAATGTGGCTACTGGTCTGTTGGGGGTGCTCCTGGAATGCTGGTGCATGTACCCCCGTCCAATAGAGACAACACTGGGCCCAGGTGGGCTCTCACTTTTAACTGTACTGGGACATCCCATGTCACACCCCTGGGATAGTCTACACACTCTTCCTTTCCAGGTCCATGCTAATTCCATAGCTTCAGACACGAAACGGAACATATCACAGCAGGGCAATGCTGCAGTTTCGTGCTCCTGGAACCATCAGAACCGGGTGGGTCCAAGCTATGACTGGGTAACAAATACTGGGTCGCTGGTACCAGTTACCCGTTTCTCCCAGCCCATGGCTCCTTAGAAACCTGGGAGTGACAGCTATGCATGTGGGATACTTCAAATTTAAAAAATATGAAACTGGGGTGTGCCTGTGATGCACGGTTATCCCATAATTTCTTATGAAATTCCGGCTCCACTGTTTCTCGTCCCTCTATTTGATGCTCTGTCTCGCGGAGCACATGTCCACCCTGGCCAAGGTGCTAAAGAGATTAAACTTTGAGGCTCTGCTGCTTTCGTTTAATTGATTACCTCCTCAGTGACATGTGTTGAGCAATGGGGGAGCTTAGGTGAAGTCCTGAATCCTGCAATAACTGAGTAAATTTGGGTGAAGATCTGGGGAGGAGGGGTGACTTTCGTCATATTCCTCATGGTCTCTATTAAGCATTTGATATTGCTTACCTAAGCCCTAACTATCTTATGCCCTACATACCTTCCTACTCACCTCCAACCCTGCCTGCCTACCTACCCTACTGGAGCACTGAAGCCTAACTACCGTGCTGGATCCCTGTCTGCCTGTCTACCCTGCTGAATCCCTGTCTGAATATACCCTGTTGGAGCACTGCCAACCAGATCCTTGTATACCTGCCTAGTCAGATAAAGTTCTGCCTGTCTACCTACCCACCTGCCTACTTACCCTACAGGAGTCCTGTCTGTCTATTCCACCCTGCTGGAGCCCAGCCTACCTAACTACCCTGCTGGATCCCTGCTGCCTACCTATTCTGTTGGAGCCCTGCCTACCTACCTTTTTTTTTTTTTACCAGTGGCCCTACCTACTTCCTAGGAGCTTACCTTACCTGCCTGCCTACCTTATAGTGGATCTATTGGTGGTATTGGCCTTGGTATGCTGGTTTAATCAGTAACAGTATGGTGAGAGCATTTGTTCCTTGTGTAGCGGTATTGTTTGATGACTCTGTGACCACTATTTAGAGGAACCATCCATAAAATATTGTCTTACAGCTTTGTGTATGGACTTCTTTATCTAAAAATTTTATTTTATATAATCCATATATATAGGCCTCAGTAACGCCACTGTTTGTTGGTACTGGGCATGCTTTGGTGTGCATGGTGGTGGTAAGAGCCATAGTCATGTGTGATGTACTTGGGCAGAGCCCACTGCACTGCTATGTCTATAATGCTGTTAGGATTGTCCTGCTTAGAATGTGAATGGGATTAAAGCCAACCCATATATTCATCTGCAGACAGCTGTTTCGGGGTGCTCGCCCTTCATTGTGTAGAGTAGAGTGCTCTGATTGGTCACTATGTGATATGATTGGTTTCCACAGTCTGATTGGTTGCTATGGGCTCTGATTGGTTGCTATGGGCTTTTATTGGTTGCTATGAGCTCTTATTGGTTGCTACGAGTTCTGATTGGTTGTATGGGCTCTGATTGGTTGCTATTGGCTCTGATTGGTTGCTATGAGCTCTGATTGGTTGTTATGGGCACTGATTGGTTGTTATGCGCACTGATTGGTTCCTATGAGCTCTGATTGGTTGCTATTGGCTATAGTTGCTATATGCTTTTATTGGTTGCCATGAGCTCTGATTGGTTGCTATGGGCTCTGATTATTGCTATGAGCTCTGTTTGGTTGCTATGGGCTCTGATTATTGCTATGGGCTCTGATTGGTTGTTATGGGCTCTGATTGGTAGTTATGGGCACTGATTGGTTCCTATGAGCTCTGATTGGTTGCTATGGGCTCTGATTATTGCTATGAGCACTGATTGGTTGCTATGGGCTCTGATTATTGCTATGAGCTCTGATTGGTTGTTATAGGCTCTGATTTTTGG
>JAODAL010000426.1:0-60000 GCA_025379985.1 Phyllomedusa bahiana
AAATTTTACAGATTAAAAAAAAAAAGTAAAAAAAATTGGGGACACTGTGTTTTTTTTTTTTATTCATTTTAAAGGTTTTTTTGGGGGGTTTTTTTTCATTAATTAAACCCAAAAAATACTAAAAAAATAAAATGGAAAAAAATGTACCCAAAAATGGTGCCCCGCTGCCCAAAAGCATTGCTAGGGCTTTAAAAAATTAAGGGCATGGGCCCCATGAAATTTTTTTTTTCTCAATAGGGCCCCGGGGTTTGTCCAAAAATTTTTTCTGGCACATCATTAACTTTTTACACATAGTTTATGGAAAAAAAAAAAAAAAGTAGCTGTTATTTATTTTTAAGTGTTTTCCACAAAAGATTTCCTTTTTTAAAAAAATTGGGAAATAATTAAAATCCCGCCCCCTGAAATTTGCTTTTTTTTAAAAACCCCCTTATGTATGATAGTGTAATTTTAAATTTAAATAATAGTCCCTGGGGATTTCCAAAAAAAAAAAATCTATAAAAGAAACAAATATAACCCACCATCAGGGGGCGTCTCTAAAGGGCCCTTTTATGCAGTTTTTTCAAGTTTTTTTTTTTTTTTTTTTTTTTTTTTTTTTTTTTTTTTTTTTTTTTTTTTTTTTGTTTTTTTTTTTTTTTTTTTTTACCGTTATTTCCCTTTTATGACAAAAAACTGCTTTTATTACTCACATTTATAGCCTGACCCTTTAAACTTGGACAGTTTTCTTTTTTTTTTCAGAATCCCCCCCCTTCCCTTTTTTCTTTTTACAGGGATACTAGGAATAAAGGGGCTGCAGAGCAGAAATGTCAGTCTGCCCCCCCCCCCCCCCCGGGGGGAGGAAAAAGCCCTAGCCTGCACAAAAAGTGGGAGGGCCAAACCCCAAATGGAAAAAGCCCAAATTCTGTAGAAATCTTTCAGATGTGAAATCCTTTTTAAGATATCCAAACTACATATGTAATACTAAGGGCCTCATTTTTAGAAAACTGTCTAAGGGCTAAAAATTTACTTTGTTGCCCAATAAACCCAAACAGATGCCCCTTTCATTTTTCCCAAAGGGACAATTTTGAAAAAGGGAAAAAGGGGCTGCCCATTGGTTGCTGTGGGCAACAAAGTGAGTTTTAAACCTAGACAGTTTTCATACATGTGGCCGTAATTGTCAGTGGAAACAAAGGCAGAAATGTTCGACTTTTCACTTTTATTACCATCCCTACTTTCTCGATTGCTGTATATATTCCTGGCTTCCTGCTCCTTAGTGATTGCAACAGTTACTGGGTCTTATCAAACCTAGATCATCTCTGCTGTCAGTTTAGGGATTGTATCTCCTCTGGATTTCCCTTGAAATTAGGGTTAATACCCGTATAAACCCCACCAGTTACAGGTTGGGAAAAAGAAAAAAAAAGTTTTTAAAAAAACCCCCCAAAAGCTCTTTTTTTGCCTTATGGGGGTACAAATATTTAAAATAAAAATAATTTAAAAAAACACACAAAATAAAATGTTATTAAATTAATACAACAAACCAAAAATGCCCAAAAATTTTGTTCCCCCCACCCATTACACCTAAAACTTAAATGAAATTAAAAATTTTTTTTTTGGTTTTATTTTTTTAAAAAATTCAAATTTACCCCCCTTTTTTGCCCCTTTTAAAAAATAAAAAAACATAAAATAATAAAAAAAGGGTTTCACTAAGGGCTTGTTCACAAGAGCCTTTTTGTGATCCGTTTTACGGGATCCGTTTTAAAGGATCCACAAAACGGATCTTAACAAGTGTCAGTGGGGATTAACATTGCGTTCAATTTGGCCCAAAAACGCCCCAGCCGTTCTCCCCCCGGAATCGGTAATTGGGGCTTTTGAAAAAAACTCTCCTGTATGGGTTTTTGGATTTCCCCCCTTTTTTGAATTGACATGTCAACCCCCAAGTGAAAGCCCATAAGAGATAATTTTGGGGTTTTGCTTTTGGGCACCAAAGGCCCCCGTAAACAGCGGCATTTGCCTTTTCCCCAAAGCGGATGCGAAAAAAAACGCAGTGGGGGGGCTGGACGGGGGATCGGGAGAGAGAGAGAAGCAATTTTTAATGTAAAAACTTCCCGCTGTCTACACTGAGCTTCTTTTTTGCTCGTTTTTTTTAACTGGGGTATTTTTTCAACCTGTTCTAAAAAAAACCCAAAAGCAGGGAGAAAAATTTTCTTTCAGGAAAATCTATGGAAAGCGCTGGGCTCTTTTGCCCCCGAATTTTCAATGAAAACCCTCCCGGGAGACCCAAGTCCCCTAAGTGGGTGAAAACAAAGTTAACCTTACAAACCCTGCTACAAGTGTCTGATGTGTCCCTGTTTGTACCATTTGTAATAAAGTGATCATGCTTTGGCCACTAACGTTTTTTGCGCACTTCATATATTTTTTGCTAACAAGAAGTTTTTTACGGATTTTGGCGCAAGAATCCGTTTTTTATGGATTTTGATGCTAAAATACTTTTCTTAACATATTTTGGCACTAATAAATTTTTCCCCCGCTTTGACGGCAAAAAAATGGTTTTTTTTTTTTACGGATTTTGGCGTAAACCATTTTTTTACGTATTTTGGTGCAAAATCCCTTTTTAAAACCTTTTTGGCGCTAATAAATTTTTCGCTTTACGGCAAAAATCTTTTTTTTGGGATTTTGGGCGAAAGAACCCCCCCGTTTTTTTTATGGATTTTGATGCAAAAATACTTTTTTTAAACATATTTTGGCCAAATAAAGTTCCCTCTTTCTGACGCCAAAAAAAATTTTTTTTAGGGTCTTGGCCCAAGAACCCATTTTTTTTACGGATTTTGGCACTAAAATACTTATTAGCGCCCAAATCTGTAAAAAATGCAGGTCTTAGCGCCAAAATCCGTTAAAAATTTACGTTAGGGCCAAAATCCGTAAAAAAATGTATTTCTGGCGACAAACGTGAGATAACTTTATTAGCGCCAAAATCCGTAAAAAAAATTGACTTTAGGGCCAAAACCGTAAAAATTTTTATTTTTGTCGCAAAATAACTTTATTAGCGCCAAAATTCATAAAAATGCAGACTTACGCCAAAATCTGAAAAAAAAAAATTTTTTGGGGGCGACAAACGTAAGATACTTTTTTTATCGGCAAAATCCTAAAAACCAGAAACACCAAAATCCGAATAAAAAGGGACTTTAGGGCCAAAATCCGTAAAAAAAAAAAAAACGAAATTTTGGGGTAAAAAAAGCAAGATAACTTTATTGGCAAAATCCGTAAAACATTCAAGAAAACACATAAAATGCAAAGAGGCTTTATTACCCTTTTGTAGGGTGGGGTTACATCCCCAAAGGCTTAATTTATGCATACATTAAAAAACAGGCTTTAAAAACAACAAAAACGTTAAAAAAACGTGCCAAAACACGAAATCGCGGCAAAAAACGGCCGTTTTTTCAGTGCTTTTGACAGGCATGGACAGAAAACTCAGTTTCATGAACGTTTTTTTGTAATTCGTTTTAGGTCGTTTTTTTTTCCACTCAGTCTAACTAGCCCCAAGCTGAACAATTTAAAAATTTAATATATTTATCCCATAGACTTAACAACCTACAATAAAATAAAATTCCAAATGCCAAAATTGTGGGTTTTTTTGGTCATTTCATGTCCCCCTAAAAATGTAAATAAAAGTGATCAAAAAAGTTGCATGTATTCCAATCTGGTACCGATAAAAGTACATTTCAGCACACCAAAAATTTACTCTCATTTAAGTCTATAGGTGTTAGTACAAAAAAGTTATTGGTCGCAGAAAATGCCGCCGTTGCAAAAATCTAAAAAATAGAAAATGTTTAGATTTTTTTTTACAGGACCAAAACATAACAAAAACCCTACATGTTTGATATTGCCAGATCTGAATTGACCTGTAGAATACAGATAACATATCATTTATACCGAAGTTTGATCATAAAAAAAACCTCCCGCAAACATGGCGCATGTACGTTTTTTTTCACACTTTGCCCCACTTAGAATTTTTTTGCGGTTTCCCAGTATATTCTAGGGTACAAGGAATGACACAATTAGAAATGAATTTGTCCTCAAAAAAAAAGCCCTCACATGTCTTGTAGGTGAAAAGTAAAAAAAATTATGGCTCTGGGAAAGGGGGAGGGAAAAACAAAGTAAAAAAAAAAGGCTTGACAGGGAAAGGAATTTAAGGGAAAATTTCCCTACAAAAAATAACAAATTACAAGTAAATATAAGTCACTGATCAGTCTTCCTGTGTTGTACTGCTCTATTTAACTTGTTGGTAAGATGGCAGTCATGGCAGGTCCAAATGGAATCAATGCCTAAGGTATGTTTTCCCCAATGTATGCCGGAGTACAGTAGCGCCGCAGAACATCATGGTTTTTTTGGGGGGTTGCGCTGATCAGTGCACACTCCCACGGCACGGGGCATGCATTACTCGTGGCGCACAATCACCGCAAGTAATTGACATGTCACTTATCCCCCGCGCGTCCAATACGATCGGGCGGGGAGAGGAGGAGTAATCTATAGTTCTCTATGAGAGCTATGGATTACCATAATTATGGGGCGCATTTCCCCGCGTATTAAGCGCAGTACGTGGCTAAATGCACCCCAAAATAAGCCGTGTGAACATACCCTAGCTGTCCCAGATTTCCAAATGGCAAATCTGGCCTTACATCTAACAATTTTCAGACTGCTCAGAAGGAAATAAAGTCTCAAGAATGAAGACTGCTAAAATGTACTGACCACAATGACTATAAAACATGAGGGCCTAACCTTCTGATTTGCTTACACTCATAAACATTCATTTTCTAAAACATCTGTATTTACTTAAGACCTTCATACCAGAAAAATGTAAACAGAATACATACATGGCCTTTCTAAAACTAGTACTAACAACAAATAGAAAACTGTATGCAATAAAGCAATAATTTTCTGTTTTCGAATGACTACTGCATTACAAATGTTAACCATTTAATCTTCATTTTATGTACAGTCACTTTGGTTTGTTTGTTCTAGAGCATTAAAAATGTTTTTCTACTGAACCTGCAAAATACATTTTATAGGTTATTCTATCAGGGTTCATTGCTATGGGTACCTTGTTTCTAGCTTTGCAGACAAGAACTTTCTATATTTACTCACTAGCATCCACTCCCTTGGGATTTGAAGCCTAGCAGGAGCAACAGTCAATGCATTCATCCACTACATGCACAATATACCTCTTATGACGTGCAATACTATAGTTGGAAACTGTACAACATTTTTGTGTAGCATTTATTTTATGTTTTTATTCAGTTTTGAACTTACATTTTTTCAAACATTTTTCAAGTTCTATAAAAAGGAAAATGTCTGAAAAAAATATTACATCTAGTATATGCTGAATTTGAAAAAAGCATCATGCTCTTGGAAAACACTAAAACTGTATAAAATTGCACTGATCTATAGCAAACATCTGAATGTAACATTTATTTTAAAAAAAAGACTGCTGGTGACACCACCACTGTAAAGCATAACTATGGATATCCATACTAAACCCCTTAAATGGATATTCTTACCAGAATGATTAAGCTTGCAGGCAAAGATAAAAAAAATACTATTAACAAATTGCTGTCCTGATTGTGCTTTCTTTCAGAGCTAGAGTAATTCTTATCTCCTGATTTGGTACAAAAGCTTCCATAGGTTACCAGCTCTCTCCTCTCATTACTTCACCTACACTGGCTCAGGGCTGTTTTAACACATTGGTGGGCCCAGTGCAAAGTTCTCCTGAGTGGGCCCCCCTATTCCAAAGTAATCCATTTAGACACAACATAATTTTTAGACATATTAGGGTGCTATTACATATGGTTTTTTTGTGGTGTATTTAAGAAGCAATAAAACACATTTGAGCAACTCATCTAAAAACGCATTTCTTAAAAAAATGTGCAGTGTTTGATAATGATTAGCA
Source organism: Phyllomedusa bahiana (assembly GCA_025379985.1). Lineage (NCBI taxonomy): Eukaryota > Metazoa > Chordata > Amphibia > Anura > Hylidae > Phyllomedusa > Phyllomedusa bahiana. The sequence continues at coordinate 5,921 of JAODAL010000426.1, forward strand.
TTATTTAAAGACACATTTGAAAACAAATGCATTCTTTTTGTTTTGGCAGTGTATTTTTTTAAAACGCAAAAACACTACAGTAAAATAACTTTTAGTGTATGTTTATATGATGAGGCTTTCTTGGTGGATTCCATGTGGATTCCGCCTTGAAATTCTCACTGAAAGAAAGGGATTCCCATTGACCTCGATAGAAAATACACATAGTAGTTCATATGATACAGATTTTCAGTTTTGAAAATTGATGCACAGTCCAAAAAATTAAACATGCTTATTTAAACATGCTTTCGTTAAACCACTTACAAGCATCTACACTTTCCAATGTAAAGTAACCTATGTAACTCTTGCGTACCCACAAACCACTTACAAGCATCAACAGATCCACATTTACCTCCTGTACACCTCCAAAACACTTACAAGCATCCACAGATCCCCATGTATTTTCTGTATACAACGAAACCCTTTGTAAGCATCCGGTTTTCCATATACCTCCCATGTTCTCCGTGTACAGTTGCCCATGTTCCTCCTGCACCTCACAAAAAAAAAAACACTTGCATGTATTCACAATCCCCATGCATCTCCTGTAAACCCCCAAACCAATTACAAGCATTTACAGTTCTCCATGTACCTCCTGTTCACCCCAAACCACTTACAAGCAGCCACAGTTCCTTGTGTACCTTCTGTACACCCCTAAACTAGCTTCCACAGTTCCCCATTTACCTTCTGTATTCCCCCAAACAACTTACAAGCATTCACAGAGCCCAATGTACCTCCTGTACACCCCCAAGCCACTTACAAGCATCCACAGCTCCCTATGTACCTTCTGTACACCCCCTAACCACTTACAAGCATCCAATGCAATAGGAGATGAATCAGTCACTCCAAACAACCTGTGGATCTGTATGCGACTTAGTACTGCCTTGTTCCAGTTACCTTATGTGGACTACATTGGTGAGTAATTTTGAATACTTAAATGTCCACTGCTGTTTTCTAGAGTGTGTTAGTTAAAGTTTGAGAACATTTTGATGCAACCATAGTGTGATAACATCGGTGTTAATTAACCCTCCCACCCCCACAAAAAAATTATGACTGCATTCAGTTGATGGTGCCCAGTATGTAAATTATATCTAACGTTGGGAAAGATAAGACTCCATGGCTGTTGCACTAGTAGTGTTTTGGTTGATTAACACTGTATGGCTATAACTACATATATAGATACCACCAGTGTTTGGCAGCATTTATAAGTATATACACATTTGTGTCTGTTTCTCAGTAATTCCCCTGATGAATTCTCCCTATGCCACTCATCATATAGGAGAGACACCTGTGTTTTATGTACAGCAAATTAAGCAGAATATGTCCTTGATTTAGTTACATTACAGATTGATTGTACTATGATTTAAAGTGATAGTATTTTATTGATGATGATGATTACATATTTGTGCTGTGAGTGTAATTTGGAGCTTATTGATCGACATTTATTATCAGATTGAAGGATGGGTTATTGACCTCTGAGGGAACTTTTGGTGTGTATTTCTGTGTAATGTTATGTTTAGTGCATTCTAAGATTTGAAAATGCCAAGTCACTGTGAGAGAACTAGCAGTGCTTGCTATGGTTACTGTGAATGAGGGGTAGAGATTAGTGAGAGGTGATAAATCGTCCCTAATGTAATTAGTGGAGTTCTAGTTCTGGTCTGACTGATTGCAGACTAGAGGATGGAAGGAGTGACTTGACCCTTTCAGTCTAGGATCTTGTCAGACGGCAGCTGTCAGGCCCAGTACTATTTTCCAGCCACAGATCCACTAAGAATATGGAGTTAAACAATTATTTTGAGTGAAGCTGCAGCCAGTTAGTTTGGAGTTATTCACTTAATATTGAGGGGTAGTGCAAAGACCGTCCCTCACTGGCCTGCTGCCTAGAAGATGTGCAAAAATTGTGCTCTGGAATGGCTTTTTATTAACCATATTCAGTTCTCTGGGGTAAGTAAGACTATTTTTAAAACTTAACGGGGTTTGTCTCCATAAAGGATTGCTATTTCGTCAGGATTTGCAAAAAAGTCAACTTTGCAAATAGGTGTCAATTTTAACCAGCCATTACTATTTTGAGATATACCCTCTTATGGGCTGCATCAGCTCCTAAGGACGTATAGCTAAGACTGTTTGATCTATCTGATAGGCTGCCCACTTTTTGTATTGTACAGCTAGTGGAAGTCAGTATACACAAACCCTGAAATTAAAAGCATCCATGAAAACAGGATGAGGGACGGATGAAGCAATGTCGTTGAGGCAACCCTTTAATGCTGGCATCAATGAAACGTCGTCTATGTCTATTCTTTGCCGGTCTTAATCAGATCAAAAAGGGACTTATAGATTTATGGGATGATATCCTGCTGATGGTGTATGTTAAAGATGAGAAAAGACAGTTTGAAGTTGAAGGAAAGGATTTCTGTCATTGGCGGAACTACCAAGGTAGCAGACGTAGCAGTGTACGGGGCCCCGCTCCTTAGGGGGGCCGTAGCACTGCAACTTCGTCTAGTAGCTGGTAGTTCTGTCCTGGGCCTACCGGCAAATGATGTAACTAATGTTCCATGACGATGGGCCCTGTGATAAGGTGTGCATGTCTATCACAAACACTGGAAGGATTCCAGCCAGAGAGGGGGGGGAGCTGTCGGCCGCAATTAACAATTATCACAGCTCCTACCCGTCCGACCGAGGACACTGACAAGAAGAACTAGCCGGACAGAACGGGAGGGGGGAGAACACTACATTGCGTACTGCTCTTGGTAACTGTCCAGGTACAAGACGTATAGAAGGAGAGGGATGGTGAGGATACATCCACCAGCAGTCAGCTATGAAAATGACACTGTGCTGCTGCAGGATGCTGTGACTGTACCCGGAGTATGGTTAATGTGGGGGAGAAGTATGCAGTTATTATACTATATTATGCGTCCATAAGGGAGGGGGATTTGCTGGAGAGGGGGGCAGCCTCTGTGCACATAAATGTTCGTTGGCAGAGGGGGGGGCCCATCCAAAAATTTGCTGTGGGCCCCAGGCTTCTCTAGTTACGCCCCTGATTTCTGTGTTTTACATCTTGCTGAGAAATTAAGGATCGTGATTGTTTCATGTCCCCTTTCTGCTCTACTGCTTCCTGACAAACACTAAGTGCCACCTCAGTATACCCAAACAACAGAGGGGGTTATAGACACCATATGAGGTGTGTCCTGGAGGAGTAGGAGTAACATCTTCGTACACCAAGCTGCAGGTCCCCCTCCTAACTGTTATGCGTGTCAGAACAGCATAAAAGGTATGGTGAGTAATGCCACCATGACAACACAGATACTACAACTCCCATCCTCTCCTCTGCATGCACCCTGGCTGTACGCTACATACCTTCCTACAGGGGGCTATATCTACATTTAGGGGCATCTACCTAAAGTGGGGATATATCTACCTACAGGGGGCTTATACCTATTTACAGGGGGCCTATATATCTACCTACAATGTTATTATATATCTACCTACAGGCGGTTTATATACCTGCCTACTAGTGACTGTAAGGGTTGCGCCGCGGTCGGTCCACGAACGCAGATAGCACCCATGTTCCCCCGAGGCGGTCCCCCGGCAGGGGGACGGGTGCGCGAGGGTTCCTATGTGGCGTGGTCGCATCAGTCCCGTTCCTCAACTGACGCGATTCCCTTCGGTAGCAGTCCCGCTGGCCAGCATGCGCGAATGCGCGCCCCCTAGCACGCGCTCGTTCATGTAGATTTAAAGGGACAGTGCGGGTAATTGGCTAATTGCCACCGGGCCACTGTCTCTTTTAAGTTTTGGACCCAACGTCATTCCGCTGATCTTTGTGACTGTGCCTTTGAGAATGAGTTCACTGATAGTATAGGCCTTGCCGTGTACCACGACCTTCTACGTTTCTCGACTCCGAACCTCTACCGCTGTCTGACTTCTGCTGATCCACGACCACGAACCTTGTCGCCTGCCTGTCCATACTGATGCTCACCCACTTACGATTCTTGGATTTTACGTTTTCGTACTCTACTGTCACCTCGGCTGCCGCCGCAAGCAAGTCACGTCGGGGGTAAACGACTACTGGTAGCTCACGGCGAGCAAGTCCATCCCGCTTTGCGGGGGCTCTGGTGCATACCGGGGCTACTTAGAATTCGTCTGGCGTGCTTACTCCATCGCTATGCGGTGGTCCTGCGGTTCACTTCCAGTCGTTTACAGATAAGAATTCTAGCCATGGTTCGTCAAGGTGCTCTGCCAAGAATATCGGATTTTACGACGATTGTTGCGCAATCGCAAATACAAATCGCGAAACAGGACAGCAGATGGGCCAGCTCCCGCCCATGATGCGTCAGTCATGATATCCCAGCAGCAGTCTCCGTCCGTCTGTGGGCTCGTCTACATCTGCAGATTCCTTTGGCACCTTGGGACCAAGTTCGGTCCCTCTTACCCTCCAGACTTTGCCGGGGATCCAAGCTCTGCGGGGTTTCATTACGCGCTGCTCCTATGCACGTGCGAGATGATGGGGACCAGTTTCCTAGGGCAGGAGGTCTAAGGTGGCCTTCGTTGTGAGCCTACTTTCGGGAAGGCCCTGGTTTGGGAACCCCCTTGGGACATGAAGACTGTGACTGTGGACCTAAGACCTTCCTCCAGGCAATTCCGCCCGTTTACGAGGTTAGCCAGGAGGGTCGGCGGCCGCGCTATTTTTCTTATTTTCTGTGGATATGTTTCTTTTTGTTGCTGTTTGTTATTGGTTCTGTTTTTTTGTATTGTTGTTTTTTGTTTTGTGGTTGTTTTTTTTTTTTGTTTTTATTTTTTTTGCTTTTGTGCTTTGTCGTTGCTTGGCTCCATTTATATTGCTGCTTCTTTTGCTTTTTGCTTTTGCTATTGTTTGTGGTTTTGTGTTTTTTGTTTTTTGTTTTTTTGCATGATTGTTTTGTTTTGTTCGGTTAGTTCTTTTTTCTTTGATTTTTTTTGTTTTGTGTTGTTGTGTTTTTGTTTTTGTGGGTGTGTTTTTTTTTTTTTGTTTTTGACTTTTCATGTTTTGTTGTTATGAGCTTTGTTCTGTGTTTTGTTGTTTATTTTCTTACTTTGTGGTTTGCTGTGTGTTGATTTTTTTTTTTTTTGATGTATTTGGTGTATCTATTTTCGTTACTTGATATGTGTATTTATGCGTTTTTGCTTTTCTTAGTTTTTTTGTTTGCTTCCTTGCTGAGAACGCCCTCTTGAGCTTCGTCAGGGGAGTCCTCTGTGGGGAGATAGGCGATTCATTCCGTACCATGGCTCGGAGGTCGCCTGGAACGATTTTGTCCGGGGGGGGCACTCTGCAGCCACCTTCTAAAGGGTCGTCCAGGGTAAGGGACGCTTTGGCAGCAAGAGACCTCCGTCTCTGAACGAATTACTTCACCTTGCCAATAGCATCGACTATAAGAGTCATGGAGAGGCGGAAGAGCTTTGCAGAAAGAGAGGAGCTCGCCATAGTCGTTGTTTTCACCTGGCTCCTGTTGTCCAGCATTCTACAAATACACCTCCTCATAGCCCCAGAGGGGGACCTATGCAAGTGGACGGGACCAATTAACGTGAACAAGAGCTGAACCGCCTCGTGCAGAAGACGCTATGTCTCTACTGGCCCAGCCCGGACCCAATTCAGCAGAAGCTGCCCCTTCGTCCACAGTGTACGGGAAAACGCTCTCACCTAGGTGCCGTAGGAGAGGCGGACCTAAGGTGCGTTTCTTCATCTTTCCACGATTATGATGCCAGTGGAGGTGATGTCTGACGCTGGTTCTTCGTATCGGCAGCTCAGCTTATGGACTCGGGGTCAGCCGGGGAACTATATCCATCCTCTTGGTAACCGATACCGCGTGCCTGTACGTCCGCCTGTAGATACTTTGCTGATTTCTGTAGGTTAGTGGGAGCTCCTCAATGATCCCATCCATACATAAACCGGCCAGTTGAATCTCCGGGTGGGGGGCTCTACATAAGGAGAAGATCAGGTTCCACGTTCTTCCCGTGCTTCCTCGACGTATCCTCTTGGGGCTTCCCTGGGCTGCATGGTCACGCCCCTACGCTGGATTGGAAGACAGGTGAGGTCCATGGTTGGGGACCGAATGAAGAACCTATGCTTGGAGGTGCCCGCCCGGTGCCTACCATTCTCCGCACCCAGCTTGCGGCCTCTGCCAGGATTAGCGGTGCGTACCAGGGACTTTGGGGACGTATTCTCGAGAAGGGAGGGCCGTTCGCTGCACCACATCGGCTTACGACTGCCCATTGACATCTTCCAGGAACCAGCCCGCCCCGGGGGGAAGGGTCCCCCGCTTGGTCGTACCGGAGGGAGAATCAGGCCATGTCGGCATACATACAGAGAGACTTGCAGAATAGGGGTTTCTCCGTAAGTCCTCCTCCCCAGCCGGGAGGGGTTTTTTTCTTACAGAAGAAGGATGGTTCCCCTCCGTCGTGTTTTAGATAACGGGGATCATTAAATCACCGTTAAAAAAACGCTACACTTCCCGCTGATCGCAGAACTTTTCGACGACCTGAAGGGGGCTAAAGTGTTTTCAATGTTGATCTGCGAGGTGCCTATAACCGCTCAGAATTTGGGAGGGGGACGAGTGGAAGATGCCGTTTAATACCGAGATTGGAACATTTCGAAATCTCGTGAGCCCTTTGGGCTCTGCAAACGCGCTACAGCAGTTGTTTTCAAGAATTGTTTTATCGATGTCTTTCGGGATCTCTTGTACACTGCCGTTGTTATAGTGTCAGTTGGATGACATCTAAAAAATTCTCCCATGATCTTCAGCCGCACCGAACCAAGTGTGCCAGGTTTCTGGACAGTCACTGAGCAGCAAATCGACTTACGCCAAGCTGCAGGAAATGTTTTTTTTCCCATCAGGTCGCAGCCTACTTCCATGGGTATTCTCACTGCCAAGGCTTGAAGATGGACCACGCTAACTTTGCTGTGCTAAAATGGTGTACTGTCGGGTCTTCGGGCCATCCAGAGCTCCTGGGCTGTCGGAATTATTACGTCAATTTAATTCCCACTTCTCCACTTTGGTGGCTCATATCGTGGTCCACATAGGAAGATACGCGAACGAGATGCTGGCATCCAGAGTCGAGAAGGGTTTGTTGATCTAAAATGCTTCTCACTGCACCTGTCTTGGTCCGGCCTGGCTGATCCAGAGACGCGTTTTCCTTGCGGGTGATGCTTCTTATGTGGGGGCACGAGGCGAGTCATCACACGAAAGGTCCAAGGGCAAGAATTCTCACATTGGGTTCTTCTCTAAGGACTTTTTCGCCGGCGGAGCGGAAATATTGCTTGGGGAGGGAACCTTTGGCCCTCAAGTTAGCCCTGGAGGAAGTGGCGGACATCTGTGGAGGGGGCTTCGTCACCCCAATAACCATCTTTACGGACCATAAGAATTTCTGTAACGGTTGGTTAGTGGATCCGCTGGACACCAAAGCGATGGAGTAAGCCACGACGGGAACGGAATATAAGTAGCCCCGGTATTCCCAGAGCCGCGCAAAGGGGATGGACTTGCTGAGGCGTGTGGCTACTAGGTCGTTACCCTGAACATGGCTTGTTGCGGCGGCAGCCGAGAGTGCAGCGAGGTACGATAAGTAATCCAAGAATCGTTAGTGGTGAGGCAGGCAGGTATTGTAGGGAAGGCGAACAAAGGTTCGTGGTTTGGGACAGTCAGAAGGTCAGGAAAGGCGGCGCAGAGGTCGGGAGTCGAGGAAAGTAAGCAAGGTATGGTACACGGCAAGGCCACTTATATCGGAACGCTTTCTCAAAGGCTCAGGGCAACAAGGATCAGCGGGGGAAGTGAGTGGGTCCAATAACTTAAATTGAGAAGTGCCGTGGGACAATTGATGCCAATTTCCAGACACTGTATTTAAATCTCATGAACGAAGCGCAGCGCGCTGCGCTGGGGGAGCGCGCATGCGCATTCTGGCAGCAGGGACGCGGGATGGTGTCCGAACAGGTGGCGGTCAGGTGAGGAGACGGGAGAATGACGACCTACGGGGACAGTAGGACCCGCGGCGGCACCCGTCCCCGCGGGGACTGCTCGGGGGACACGGGTGGCGGACCGGGTCGTGGACCGGACCGCGGGGCAACCGTTCCAGAGACTTATGTACTGTTACTAAAGCTTAGTACATACACATCCTACATACATATGGGGAGAATTATACCTAACTACGCCTAGGGGTCTATTACCTACACTTTCCGTTCAAAAGTTTGGGGTTCACATAAAAAAATTCCTTATATTTTAAGGAAAAGCACAGTTTTTTCATGAAGCTAACATTAAGATGATCATAAACACACTCTTACATTGTTATGTTGTAAATGATATTTAGCTGCCAATGTATGTTGTTTATGAATATGTGTGTAATGCAAAGAGATTAGTTGACATCGGAATCCATATTGACAGTCATTTCATTAGAATATTAGATGGTAATCATAGCTATTATTTAAGTGTAATATTTCCTACACGAGTAAACGTTTGTGAGAAACAAGGTTCATATTGACTAGAGGTCTGTTATCAGGTTTTCTCTCTGACTTTGTTGTAGGGAATACTGTACAAGGTAAGCCACTCCGCTCTGTGCAGGTGCAAACAACTCATGTTTTTATGATATCTACCAGCAATGTTTTTGGGAGAAAGGATGGGAATGCAGGTTTGTTCATGTCTTTAATACCAGGGTTGTTCAACATCCAGATGCTGATATTTCAGTCCAGGTTAAACTCAGAAGAAACAGCCATCGGAGGGGGGGGGGGGGGGGGGGGGCTTATACTGAAAAATACTTGATTGTCAGTTGCGTAACACTTGGTTACGCAGGAATTGTTTAAGTGAGCATAAAAGCTGAGAGGGTTGGTGTGAAGTGAGAAGTATCTGGAAATGTGGGTGTAGAGGGAAGCCTCACTGGCACAGGGATGGTCCCCGGATTCTCTCTATCTTTGATGGCCCATCTCCCAGCTGATGTTATGTGGATAGATGAAGGTGTCATTCTGGTGAAGCTTCGGCAGCGTAAGGAGGACACCCCTGCACGGTGGTGACGCCTGGTGACGTTTTGGCCTGTGTAAGGAGGACACCGCGCCTTCGGTGTTGAATTAGGAGTTTATATGATTCCTGTGCAAGCTTGAACCATTTATAGGGGTTCATGTAAGTATGTGTATCAACTATTATCGTGCTTTTGTTTGTAAGCAATTATTATGCGTGCTTTGCCTTTGGAACATTATTATGCTAAAGTATAACACAAATCACCACTATCTTCCTTTAGTCTTATGTAATCAACTGAATTCTTCATATAATAAAGTAAATAAAGCATTGGAGGTTGCCTCGTTAAAAGCGTATCCGACCCTTGAAATAGTTGGCAAAACATATACCATTGGTGTTATAGAGGCCCATTTCAACAACGTCAATCCAGTGTTCTAATGGTTCATTGTGTCTGCTACAGTGTAGAAAGCTATAGGATGTTTTAAAACCCTTGGGAAAACCTTGTGCAGTATGTTAGCACAGCTGAAAATCAGATTTGCTGATTAGAGAAAGCGATAAATTGACTTCTTTGGAGCTAGTTAAGAATTGGGCATTACATTTGTTGGTTGTTATTTAAACACGCCAAATGGCCAGAAAAAGAGAACTTTCATGTAGAAACTCGAAAGTGTATACTGAAGATTACCTTCAAACGGTGTTTACCACTCCATAGGAAGATCACAAAACAGGCTTAACCAGGTAGAAAGAGAAGTGGGGAGGCCCCGCAGCACAATGGTGAGCAACAAGACAAGTACATTAGAGTCCTTAGTTGAGAAAATCATCGCTCAAGGTCCTCAAGCTGGCAGCTTCAATAAATAGTAACCCGCAAAAAAAAAACGCCAGTGTAACGTCTACAGTGATGAGGCAAAATCCCGGGATACCGGCCTTTAGGGCAAATAAAAAAGCCTTATTGAGACTGTCTAATAAAAGGAAAAGATTAATATGGGCTCTAACGATACAGACATTGCGACAGTGGAGGATTGGAAAAAAAGTGTTATAGACAGGACAAATAGATATTTGGGGTGTTTTGGATCAAAGAAGAACTTGGTGGGATGAGAACATATGTAAAAGATGATGGAAGCGTGCTGACCAATTCTCTGTCAAGATGGTGGAGGTATGTATGGTTGGGGTTGCTTTGGTTTGGGTAATAAAGTGGAGATTTGTCCAAGGTAAAGGAGTTTTAGAAATAAGGGAAGATATCTCTCCATTTTGCTCGCCATGCCTACTTGTTGGACAGCGCTAGGATTGTAGCCAATCATTCTGCAACGGGACATGACCCAAAAGCAACTCCAAATCATGCAAGAACTATTTAGTTTACTTTTATGCAGGTAAAAACCTTTTAAATAAACAGTTTGTCTCTAAGACCTGTAAAATTTTTATTTTTCTGTTGTCAAAGCTTCTGGTGGGATTGTTTTTGTGGGATTGCTTTTAGTTGGTACCATTTAGGGGCATATAAGACTTTTTGATCTCTTTTAATAATTTTTTTAGGAAGAAAATGAGTAAAAGATGACTCAGAGAAGCTAAATCGTTAGCAGGCCATTTGTATGATCTGTGGAGGCTATAGTTATTTGCCATTGTTTGAGACTGCACGCAGCAATTTTACCCCTGATGAACCGCACTTGAAATATTTATTAGTGGGGAGAAACATATTGGGTAATCCCAATAGAGGGTCAGGTTTTGTTTGGAATTCCTGCATTATTTTTGCATGTGTTTGTGCTTTTACTCAGATTTTTTACACTTTATTTGCATGATATCTGTGGGTACTCTAAAGGAAGGGTTTAGTAGGGTGTACTTAGGTGAAATCTGGGGCCTCCCTTTTTTGCGCGATGACCCCAATATTATAAGGGAATAGGACAGTAATATAGTAGGGGTCGGATAGTTATCATCTTTCTTACCGCTTCCGACTCGCCTATCCTAGCCCAATCATGAAATTATGAATTGAAGAATTTTATATGGACATTGCTGGAATTTTCATCCAAACGTAAGTCCTAAAAGAATTGTCATATATCTTTGGTATGGTCTGTACACTCTTTCTTTCTCATTTATAAAGAAGACTGGTCACTACAAGTTTCTGCAATTATTATAATTATTTACTTTTTCCCGTACTGCTAAGATTGCTGTAATCTATATGTTGATTATGTGCTTAATTAGCTATTTTGTGGAGTACCTGATAAAAGGTTAAGTTTTAGTTGTGATATTATGCTGTGTTACATCGTATAATTGTTAGTGAAATTTCTTGAATATTTTCTATGCAGTGATTTGAGATTTATTGGTACTGAGGATTCATACAAACATAACTAAGGCTCCACCATATTTCACAGTAGGTGCAAAGTTCTTTTCTTCTTTCTTCATTTTTGCATCTGTGAACGTAGATGTGACTTGACTTAAAAAGCTCCAGTTTTGTTTCATTCTATCCAAAGGAATTCGTCACAGAAAGTTTTTTGGCTCCTCATTTTGCCATTTTAATAAATTTGCTATTCAACAGGTGGGTGACTCCCTTTGTCTTCATTACCGCCACTTTTGGCAAAAAGAAGATCTGAGAGATCTGACATTGATGTGCCTTGACTTGGAGTTACACTCTAATCTCTTTGGACGTTATTGTGGGCTTTTTGGTTACCATTTGTATTACTTGTCTGATCAATTTGTCATCAATTTTCTTTTTGCGGCGGTTGGCTACAGTCCCATATTTGCATACTATTCAAAAAAATAGCACTTTACTAAAAGCATAGTGAAAATTAAAAAGTCTTTAAATATAATATCCAAAAACCCGACTTAAAATCTGAAAATTGTATGGCTACAATTAATACATTGATGTTTACATCTATATGACCTTAATCATATACATCACCAAGAAAGAAGTATAAGATGGCCAATTAATATACAAAATAACATGAAATACTTAAATAATAGGTTAACATCAAAATACATTGATTCCATTTGATTGAAACACAGATGCCTATGATAGTATGTATGAATAGATGTGCAAGAGTAAAATTATGCAAAAATATCCCCTAATCTGGAGCATCATAAACAAAGTAGCCAAACAGTGTTAGTATGACTATATAATTAGATAAAGAATCCTTCAACAAGCACCTAGATGGCTACAGTCCCATAGACCTTAAACTTCTGTAACTGTAGATCCAGGAGACAACTCTATCAGGGACGTAACTACCAGGGTAGCAGACGAAGCAGCTGCTACGGGCCCCGGGTCAGCTGTTACTCCATCTGCTATCCCGGTAGTTAACGGTTAGTGCCGCAACGCGGCAGTGAACTCTCGTTACAGCCAGCGAGGCGGGTACCGTGCTGGAGCATCCTGCTTCTTGAAAACCCGGGGCCATATGTTACACATGCTGTCAAATGCTCCACTTTGCTAATCTCCCTGATAGGCCCAAGGCTTACCAAGCGCCGGCCAACAGTGCTGACATGGGCGGCGCCATGACGTCACATCATCGTGGCTCCCGTGAAAAGCACAGAGAGTGGAGCGCGTCGCATCAGGAGAGAGGTAAGCAAACAATTTTCTAATTTTGTTTAACAGCCCTGCCTACCTATATGAGTCCCTATCGCTACCTAAAACATTGCATCTACATATAAGACCCTATACCTACTAAACCCTGCCGGCCCTTCCTATATGGGCACTATAGCTACTAACCCTAACTATCTACCTATATGATTCCTATATCCCACCTAAACCCAGCTTGCCTACCTCTGTGGGCCCTATAGCTGCCTAAACTCTGCCTGCCTACCTATATGGCCCCCTATAGCTACCTAAACCCTGCCTATCTATAGAGCCCATATGACCTACCTAAACCCTGCCTACCTACCCATATGGCCACTATAACCTAACTAAAGCCTAACTACCTATGTGGGTCCGACATATAGCCTATCTACTTAGCTGCCTGCGGTCCACCTACAGTCTACCTGTGGTCCACCTACTGCCTACCTAGCTACCTGGGGCCTAGCAACAGCCTACTTAGCTATCTGGGGGCTGCCTACTACCTATCTGTGACCAAACTACTGCTTATCTACCTACCTAGGACCCATGGGGCCTACCTACCTGAGGTCTATATACTTCCAACCTACCTGGGGCCAACCTACAGCCTACCTTCCTGGGGGCTGCCTACCTAACTGGGGCCTAACCTGCCTACCTAGGGCCAATCTACCTACCTACCTAATTGAGACTTTCCTAATTACTGCCTACCTACCTAGGACCAATCTACCTGTCTACCTGGGGCCTATGTAATGCCTACCTACCTACCTGGAACCTACTAACCTACCTACCTAGGGCCTACAACCTATCTAATGGGGGTCTATGGAGGGGTACAGGCCATAGCTGTAACATAATCTCCAGGGGGGGAATTCTCTGTTTCTCCCCTCTAGGAGGCTGGGCCTCTAACCTATGGCCTGTACCCACTCTCCTACCAACATGTCCTTATGGTCAAATTATTTTCAAGCTTTTCTAGGGGTGAAATCATTTTTGTCCAGGCCAGTTTCATTAGTTTTTTGCTCTTTTTTTTAATTGAACCACACTTTCAACACAATTTTAGTGACTATTGTGTGTTTGTCTTTCTTTAAAGGGGTTTTATCGTTACAAAGATCATGTCTCAGATTATGGGGACAGTAAAAATAAGCACTTTTGTAATTGGGTTGCATTAACCAGTCATTGGTTTAGCAGATATGACTTTTTTCTAAATCTGGTTCTTTTTCTGCTGTGCTGGGGGACAGGCCCCTGGACGTTTTCCCACACCCCTAACACGCCCCTGCACTATATTGGCTGGCTGACTTTCATTCAGCCTTTGGGGTGCCCCCAGGAGGAAATCCCGGGCCCGCCCCTGTGCTGGATTGGGTGCCTGCATACTCGTGTTTACTCCCTCTGAGTTTTTAAATCGATAGTGAAAACCCAAGGTCTGTAGCTATTTACATCTCCCAGTCTAGGGTCCATGTCTGGGCAATTTCTGCCTTTTTAAGGGCTTTTCCAGGGTTTATTTACCCCTCAAAAAGGTCCATCCTTAAAACTGCTATTGAAAAAAGGGGTTCTGTTCCTCAATTAATGCAAGCCCGCCTTCCTTATGACAACTCATCTGAGGTATAACACAAGGATTCAACACGTGTTTGTACAAGGTTATGTGTAGGATTGCTTGCGTTCGTCTGAAGAGGAGGTTTGGAGTTCAAGTCCCACAGTATTTTTTTTTTCTTTTATAAATTGTAACATAAGTAAAGTAGAAAATATAAAGTGTAGACATCTATAATTTTATTTTCAAAAAAACACAAAGTCGCCTATTAAATGTCCCATCCTCGCGTGTCACCCAAGCACTTTCCTTTTGTGATACAAACATATATCTGGGGGTGGGAAAAAATATGAGGGGCTTGTATTTTTTATAATTTTTTTAGGAGACATTATATTTTGGTCTTTCATATGTGTAGAATTTAGGGGGGGGGGATACTTGTGAGGGGCTAGAATTTTAAAAACCCCCTTCATTGTTAAAAGCACTTGCCTACCAGCCCCGTTGTTATAGGTTGAGTAGGTTTTTCCAAACCCGATTGTTAACCCCCCCATTGTTTTCATCACATGTCACTGACAGCAAGAAGATCTTTTTTGAAGCTGAAATTTTCCTTTTAGTTAGTAAGTCCTTGCCTGTTTTTCAGAAAATTTTTGGTGAAAAATAGCAGAAGTAAAAACTGCTGCTTTCATGTTAAATTTTTATGAAAATAAAGAAAAAAAAGGGGGGTGGGTTGTGGAGCCGGGCTGCAAATAAAACATCAGGAGGTACGAGTTTTTCCGACAATTCTGCTCCCCCGTTCAAAACATGATGATGTCACAGTTCTTCAGCAAGAGGAGTCACGCTTCCTGGGAGGGGAAACACGCCTGCTGACAGGAGAGACATGCCCCTGGATTTCAAACTCAATCTGAGAGAATTAGCTGAAGAGCCCGAACAGTTCAAACGATAAAACTCCTTTAACGGAAAGGTACTATGTGTATGTCAAACCTGACCACTAGGCAAGTTTTCCCCAAATCATATAAAATAACTCTTGTAAGAATGCCTACTATGGTGGTTGGCCACACCTGGCCAGTCTTGGAGGTAGTAGAGATGACAACCTTTGTTCTACTATAAAAGTGTAACTCTCCACATACAGTGAAGGAAATAGTTATTTGATCCCTTGCTGATTTTGTAAGTTTGCCAATGACAAAGACATGAACAATCTATAATTTTAAGGGGAGGTTAATTTTAACATTGTAAGATAGAATATCCAAAATAAAATCCAGAAAATCACATTGTATAGATAATATAAATGTATTTGCATTTTGCAATGAGAAATAAGTATTTGATCCCTCTGACAAACAAAACGTAATACTTGATGGCAAAACCCTTGTTGGAAAGCATAGCAGTCAGTTGTTTATTGTAGTTGATGATGAGGTTTGCACACGTCAGGAGGAATTTTGGTCCACTCCTCTTTGCAGATCATCTCTAAATCATTAAGATTTTGAGGCTGTAGCTTCAACTCCCTCCATAGGTTTTTTATGGGATTAAGGTCTGGAGACTGGCTAGGCTACTCCCTGACAATAATGTGCTTCTGTCTGAGCCACTCCTTTGTTGCTTTGCTTTTAATGTCCTGGCGGAGAGAAAGAGGTTGTCACTCAGGATTTTACGGTACATGGCTCCATCCATTCTCTCAGTGATGCGGTGAAGTAATCATTTGTCTTTAGCAGGAAACCCCCGACCCCCTCCCAAAACATGTTTCCACCTCCATGTTTGACAGTGGGGACAGTGTTCTTTGGGCATTTCTCTTCCTCCAAACACAGTGAGTTGAGTTAATGGCAAAGAGCTCAATTTTTGTCTCATCTGACCACAGCACCTTCTCCCAATCACTCACAGAATCATCCAGGTGTTCATTGGCAAACATCAGATGGGCCTGCACATGTGCCTTCTTAAGCAGGGGGACCTTGCGAGCACTGCAGGATTATAAACCATTATGTCATAATGTGTTACCAATGGTTTTCTTGGTGACTGTGGTCCCAGCTGCCTTGAGATCATTAACAATTTCCCCTGTATAGTTTTAGTCTGATCTCTCACCTTCCTCATGATCAAGAATACCCCACGAGGTGAGATTTTGCATGGTGCCCCAGATCAATGTCGATTGACAGTCATTTTGTATTTCTTCCATTTTCTTACTATTGCACCAACAGTTGTCTCCTTCTCACCCAGCGTCTTACTTATGGTTTTGTAGCCCATTCCAGCTTTGTGCAGGTCTATGATCTTTTCCCTGACATCCTTAGAAACCTCTTTGGTTTTTCCCATGTTGTAGAGGTTAGAGTCTGACTGATTAATTGAGTCTGTGGACAGGAGTCTTTTATAAAGGTGACTATTTAAGACAGCTGTCCTTAACGCAGGTAACGAGTTGATTGGGAGTGTCTAACTGGTCTGTAGAAGCCAGAACTCTTAAAGGGAATGTGTCATCAAAAAATTAGTCATTGTTTTAAGTCCCATTTTTATGTTAAATAAATTTTTTAGGACTTTTTGGTTGTTTTTTTAACTTTTTATATCACTTTCAATATTTTTTTTTAAGTCTTTAGTCTTGCAGTTTTGACTTTGGTCACTAGGCTTTGTTTTCACTGCTTTAACTGCAGTCAGAGAGATTCTTTACAGTAGCTTCATGCACATAGGAGACTTAAGACTGACTCAGTCCCATTCACTTCTATAGGAGAGATTTCTAGTCATGCCCTGTGACTTGGGAAGAAGTCACTGTGCAGGGAGGTGAAATGGTAAACTGTGACTATCTCCTCTTGTGACTGGTAGATCCTGTGTTATCTATTCACACTGGTGTCTCCTTTCAGTTTGATCCTCTTTGTGCTGATAATGAGCAGACAATTGAGAATCTTTCTGTACAGAACAGGAAGTGTCAGACTATTATTAGGCAAAGTGGCCAACGCGAAAACTGCAGGACTTAAGAATTATTAAAAAATATTGAATCAAAAATTCTTAAAAAATGTGTTGACCATAAAAATGTGAGTTAAACAATAAGTCCTTGTTGATGACACTATCCCTTTAATGGTTGTTAGGGGATCATTAGTAGGCAAAGTGGCCAACGCGAAAACTGCAGGACTTAAGAATTATTAAAAAATATTGAATCAAAAATTCTTAAAAAATGTGTTGACCATAAAAATGTGAATTAAACAATAAGTCATTGTTGATGACACTTTCCCTTTAATGTTTGTTAGGGGATCAAATACTTATTTCTCTCAGCAAAATGCAAATAAATTTATATAATTATGCAATGTGATTTTCTGGATTTTATTTTGGATATTCTATCTCTCAATGTTAAAATTAACCTACCCTTAAAATTATAGACTGTTCATGTCTTTGTCAGTGGGCAAACATACAGAGCAAGGGATCAAATAATAATTTCCTTCACTGTAAATACTCTACAGTAAGACCGATGTCAAGTGTATAAGTCTCGAACATCTGTATTTTTATGTAATCCATTGCACAACTAATACTTTTATTATTAATGTTCACTTTACCACGGCATCAGGATGAAACCTGAAGTGAGAGTGACAAAGTGATGAAGATACTAATAAACTTTAAAAATGTTTTATATATCACATTTACTCTCTATACATATATTTTTATCTTTTGATAATGCTTTTTTCTTAAATTGAGGGACCTCCTTTTCAATTTTACAGATTTATACCGTAGTTCATGCAATTTATCTAGACCAGTGTTCCAGCAACTTGTAACTTTTGCTTGATTTGGATTCTTCTGAAGGATCTCAGATAATACCCTTGAGAAATCCTTAAAGGATTTTGTAATCTTCCCTTAAGATGTTTCACAGCCATTTTGGTGTTTTATGCTTATTAAATGTATTACTTGAGGTCAAACCATGAAAAAAAAACAGAGCACATGTACAACAAAGAGTTTATTTTGGCAACAATTTCATGCTATCCTCTAGCGCTATATAGAACATATCTCAATGTAAAAGTGAAATGATCCGGCTACACCTTCCAAAGTTGATTTTGTGCTCATGATATCACTGTTTGTTGCTGTGGAAGTTGTTATTATATATTACATCAATGTACATTACATTATATCTGATCACATTATAAAAGCAGTCTTGTAATGTGTGTGTGCATATATATACATATATATATATATATATTATAATTATATATATATATATATATATAAATTATATAATATTGTATAGTGGGTGTAAAAAGTATTTTCCCCCTCCCTGTTTTTTTTTAAGCTTTTAAATGTTTGTCACACCTAAAGGCTTAAATGTTTCATATCACTAAACAAATTTAAATATTAGATAAACACAAGAAAAAACAAAATGCAATTTTTAAATGAAGGTCTTTATTATTAAGGGAAAAAGTAATCAAAACCTATAGAAAAAGTAATTGCCCCCTAAACCTTATAACTGGTTGGGCCACCCTTAGCAGCAACAACTGCAATCAAGCATTGGCAATAACTGCCAATGAGTCTTTTACAACACTCTGGAGGAATTTTGGTCCCTTCATCTTTGCAGAATTGTTGCAATTCACCTATATTGGAGGGTTTCCGAGCATGAACCACTTTTGGAAGGTCATGACACAGCATCTCAATCAGATTAAGTTCAGGAATTTGACTAGGCCACTCCAAAGTCTTTATTTTGTTTTCCTTAAGCCATTCAGAGGTGGACTTGCTGGTGTGTTTTCGATCATTGTCCTGCTGTATAACCCGTGTGCTTCAGCTTGTCACACTTAAATGTTTCAGATCAACAAACAAATGTAAATATTAGAGAAATATAACAAAAGGAAATACAAAAGTAATCAAAACCTACAGGGCTCTGTATGAAAAAGTAATTGCCCCCCTTCCAGCTCCTTAAAATATAAATTAACTGTGTTTTCTCACATCCATCTCTGGGAAGTTGAGTTTAATTTCTCTAGCCTCACCTGATTACTGCCACACCTGTTTTCAAGCAAGGAAGCACTTGAATAGGACCTGCCTGACAAAGTGAAGTAGACCATAAGTTCCTCAGAAGTTAGACATTATGGGGAGATCCAAAGAAATTCAAATGAGAAACAGTAATTGAGATCTAAGTCTAGAAAAGTTTATAAAGCCATCTCTAAAGATTTGGGATTCAAGAGAACCACGGTGAGATCCATTATCCACAAATGGAGAAAACATGGAACTGTTTTAAACCTTGTCTTTTGTCCAAAATTAACCAAGGGGCTCAGCGACAATTCATGCAAGATGTCACTAAACACCAACTTCCAAAGACCTGCAGCCTCAATTGCTTCAGTTAAGGTCAGTCTTCATGACTCCATCTTAAGAAAGAGACTGTGCAAAAATGGTCCGTGTGCAGAGTTCCAAGACAAAAACCACTGCGGAGCAAAAAGAATGTAAAGTCTCAGATTTGCCAGAAAACATCTTGATGATCCCCAATACTTTTGTGAGAAGATTCTGTGAACTGACGATGTTGCTTCAGGACCTGGAAGACTTGCTTTGATAAATGGAACCAAGAATTCTGCTGTCTTCCAACATATCCTGAATGAGAATGTCAGCCCATCTGTTCGTGACCTCAAGCTGGAGTGCGCTTGGGTTATGCAGCAGGACAATGATCCAAAACACACCAGCAAGTCCACCTCTGGACAGCTTAAGTAAAACAAAATGAAGACTTTAGAGTGGCCCAGTGGGCCAAAATTCCTCCAGAGTGTTGTAAAAGACTCATTGGCAGTTATTGCACATGCTTGCAGTTGTTGCTAAGGGTAGTCTAACCAGTTATTGGGTAATTGGGCAATTCCTTTTTAACACAGGGCCCTGTATGTTTTGATTACTTTTTCCCTTAATAGGTCCAGTAGTGGATATCCTGGACCACCGCAAGCAATGGTGTTAGCCACGCCAGGGAGCGGAATCTAAGTAGGTCCCGGTTTTCACCAGAGCCCGCCACAAAGCGGGATGGACTTGCTGCGGTGGGAGTCTACCAGGTCGCTACCCCTGATGTGACTTGCTTGCAGTGGCAGCCGAGGTGTAGCGTGGTACAGAATCGTCAGACAGGCTCGTAGTCGGGGACAGGCAATAAGGTCAGGACAGGCGGCAAAGGTTTGTGGTCGAGGGACGGAGGCAAGACACGGTAATCAGAACGAGACTCAAGGAACACTTTCTCAGTAGGCGGTAAGGCACTAAAGATCCGGCAGGGTAACCAGGAAGAGGCAGGCTTAAATAGGGACAGTGACCGGCAATAGCGAATTACCGGTGCGCTGGCCCTTTAAATTTAACACTGCCGGCGTGCGCGCCCTAGGGAGCGGGACCGCGCGTGCCACCAGACAGAGACTTCAGTAGGAGCGCAGCCGGGTAAGTGTGCAAGGGGACAGGCAGAGGAACTAGTGCGCCCGCAACCCGACATGCGGGTCGCGGCGCCGCTCGGCAGCGGGGCGCGGATGCGCTCGCGACCCAGGATGGGGGTCGCGGGGTATCCGTAACAGACCTTCATTTAAAAAATGTTTGTTTAATATTTAAATTTGTTTGATAATCTGAAACATTTAAGCATTTAAGTGTGATAAACATCCAATATATTTAGAAAATCAGGATGGGGGCAAATACTTTTTCACACCACTATATATATGTATATCAACACATTTACAGACACACATTGTATGTTTGTGCTTCTTGAGTGTATGCAGCAGACACAAAGTCCTTCTCTACTGTATTTTGGGTTGAAGACCTGAGAAGGACCTGATTGGAAATGGGGAGAAGTTCAGGTCCTCCCCAGATCTTGAGTAGGCTCGGATTGGCCCACCAGGGAGTCATTGAAGACCCCAGTGGACACGAGGCTCCATTTTAATTCACAACACTCACAGCATCCGTGACAGGTCCGGGCAGCATGTCGGTATCCACAGGACGTGCATACATTTGAGAACTATGGTGGAATAGAGAGACTGAACCCGTTCCCAGACTGTGCATAGTTTCTTTTACTCTACCTCTACCTCAGGATTATCAAAAGCGGAAGATGAGAAAGAACCTAAGCAAGGATGGAACCTGTAATTCCAAAACAACAGTGGGTGTCAGTGGAAACATTGTGATGGTTATTAATGGCGAACTCTGCTAGAAAAAGGTATGCTAGCCACATCGCCTGACTATCCGCGTAATCGCACCTAAGATAGTGCTCTAGAGTTTGATTAAAATGCTCTGTCTGACTATTCGACTCAGATGGAACACCGAGGAAAAAGGACAACTGGATTCCAAGTTTGGTATAGAAGGCCCTCCAGAATTTAGCCACAAACTATGCACCCCAGTTGGAAACAATGTTCTCCGGAATCCCATGAAGGCGAACCATATGATCAATAAACAGACAAGACAGTGTTTTAGAAATAGTAACCTGAATCAATGGCACAAAATTTTGCTGAAATTATCAACAATTACCCAAATTACTGTTTAACTCTCGGAGAGGGGCAAATCTGTATAAAAATCGATGGACAAATGAGACCAGGGCCTTTGGAGAATGGACAAAGGATGACGTTCCCCCACAGGTGGCGGTAACATCACAGAGCATGGATGGCCACCAGTTGGAACGAGAAATAAGTCTTCTAGTTCCTGTTATTCCTGGATGACCACAAAGAACAGAATCGTGCAACTTGCACAGCCGAAGTCTGAACTGTGGTGGTACACACATTGGGAGTAGAAGGTGGAGCTTTTAGCTAAATGCTGAAACTGTCTAATGGCACTGGCAAGGTGAGGGTTTGGGTGGTAATTCAGGGGATTGAGTGGCACGAAAGCTACGTGACAATGTGTCAGCTTTAACGTTTTTGGAGTCGGGTCTGTAAGTAGCAATAAAGTCAAACCAAGTAAAAAACAAGGCCCACTTAGCCTGTCTCGGATTGAAGTAAGGCAAGTTCTTATGGTCCGTGAGTGCAGTAATCTGATGTCTCGCCCCCTCGAAAAATTATGCCATTCCTCAAATGCCTACTTGATGGTGAGAAGTTTCCGATTCCCAATGTCATAATTTTTCTCAGAAGGGGAGAATTCATTTACAAAAAGACACAGGGGTGTAGGTTAGTCAAAGAGGCAGACCCATGCAATAAAACTGCCCTCACTTCTACCTCGGAAGCATTAACTCAGACGATAAAGAGCTGCAAGAGATCAGGTTGAACCAGAACAGGGGCTTCAGTAAAAAAGTTCTTCAAGGTTTCAAAAGTGCGAAAGGCTTCAGATCACTAAGATTCGCAGCTTTTTTCATGAGGTCTACCAAAGGTTTGGCTATGAAAGAAAAGATACGGATAACCTGGCTGTAATAATTTGGCGAACCCCAAGAATCTCTGCAGAGCTTTCAGGGAGTTCAACTGTACCTAATCCAAAATAGCCTGAACCTTGACGGGATCAGTACGGAAGGCATGCGGTGTGAGAATATAACCCTAGAGAGACATTTCTCCAGTTTTGCATACAAGTCTTTCTCCCTGAGAATCTGCAGGACAGTGCACACATGTTCTATATGAAAAGACCAGTTAGAAGAAAATACCAAAATATCATCCAGATAAACAATAACAAACAATCCAATGGGATTCCAGAAGGTGACATTAACAAAATTTTGGAAAACCGCAGGTGCATTACTTAAGCCAAATGGCATAACTAAATACTCATAATGCCCATCAGGGGTATTAAACGCCGTCTTCCACTCATCTCCCTTGCAGATGCAAATTAAATTATATACACCCCGCAAACCTAATTTGGAGAACCAGGCAGCCCCAGACATCTGGTTGAACAGATCTAGGATGACGGTACTGATTTTTAACAGTCATTTTATTCAATTCTCAGTAGTCTATGCATGTTCTGAAGCCTCCCTCCTTCTTCTTGACAGAGAAGAACCCTGCCCCCACAGGAGAATTAGAGGGGCAAATATGGTCCTTACAAAGACTATCCTTAATATAATCTATCCGACCCTTAGGAAATTATACATTCAGAAGTGACTTGATAGCACAGTCATAGGGTCTATGTGGTGGAAGAAATTTGCAGCCTTTCTGAGAAAACACATCAGAAACATCTCAAATAAACGAGATAAAGGATGAGTCATTGGGAGAAAGAGTTGACAACGAAAGTTTTAGACAATGTTTATGGCACCTAGGACTCCATTGAATATTGAATATCGTCAGCTTTCTCCCAATCGTTAATGGGGTTATGAAGTTGTAACCATGGTAACCACAAAAATACACCTAATGGTAAGTTATCTAATACAAAAAAATGAAATCCCTTCGGAAATAGGGTAAAGACCCTATTTTTAAGTTAACCATAAGAGTGTGGAACTTAATTGCCCCTTGACAAAGAGGAGTGTTGTCTATAGCAACCACAGTAACTGGGGTTACGAGAGGCAATAAGGAGATACCCAGTGTGACAGCAACACGAGCATCCAGGAAATTCGCTGCAGAACAGCAGTCTAGAAATGCATTGCCAGAGCAACTGTTGTTACTATATGCAATACAAGCAGGCAAAACAACTTTTTGTGAGACAGTGGGAAATACCTGACCACCTAAGTGACTTTCCTGAGAGCCACCTAGGCGCTGGACTTTTCCGGAATTAGACGCTTAGGACAGTTCTGGATAAGGTGACCACTGCTTTGCTATAGAAGCAAAGCTCCTTCCGTTTTTGGTGGATTCTGCATACTCTAGGATATATGGTTGATCCATATCTTTTTGATCAGAATCCACCACTTCGTTAGGTGTGGAGACAGGGAGAGGGATCTCCGGATGTTCTCTTTGATGCTCCCAACCCGACGGTCGAGACATACGGCAAGGTATTGAGGTTGTGGATAGCTGATCGAGAGATCCTTAAAGGGGTTGTCTCACTGCAACGATTGCTTTTTATGTTAAAGATCTTGCAAAAACAAGTCACTTTGCAATAGGTGTCCATTAAAAGTGTCCTACCTATTCCTCGATATCTCCTCTTGTATGGGCTGCATCAGCTCCTCAGGTCGCTATAGCAACAAACCTGTTTGATCTATCCTGATAGGCTGCCAGCACTGGTTGCTATAGCTACAGACCTGGCTTCTACTGCAGCCTAGTAGAAGCCAGTTAACACGCCCCTGAATTCAAAATGAAACCAAGAAAACAGGACTGAGTTAAGATGAATCAATGTAATGAGACAACCCCTTTAAGAGTCTCTGACAGTCCTTGTCGAAAAAGATACCAGGGCGCTGGGTCATTCCACTGTGAGGGCAACGATCAGCACCTAAACTTGGAGCAGTAATACTCTATTGTGTCTGTCCCTGGTGGAGAGACAAGAGATTAGTCTTGCCTACTGACCTGATGTCCGGTTCATTATATAGAAATCCCAAGGCCTGAAAAAACAAGTCTACAGACAACAATCTGGGGAGCCAGGCTTCAAAGAGAAAACCCAAGCTTATGGAGCCCCCCTGTAGCAAGGAGATGACAAAACCCACTCGTTCCTGATGAGTGAGGCCTGAGCCGAAAACTGGAACCATGTCCTATTGTCTGATGAGACCAAGATAAATGTATTTGGTTTTAAGTTTTATTTTATCGGATTACTTTTTATGCAGCTAGGAGGAGGGAAGAGTATAATAATGCCATATAGAGATATAGAGCGAAGTCATTAGATGGTACTGCATTATGGTCTGCTCATACTTAGAAACAGAATGTAGAAACTCTGGCTTATAAAGTTTGAGTATAAAATCTAACAATTTTAATGATTTTTTTAAATGGATTATATTTCCTCACTATATATAACTGTACTTCAAAGGCTATGTAGGTCTGTGGAATAACCCCTTTAAGAATATTTGCCACTGGCTAACATTTTTCACATGTAACAACAAGCACTGCTCTCTTTTACCAAATTACCACTTCTCCTTACTGTCCCATATGCATTTCCTAATAAACTCATTTTATTATCTACATGAAAAGAAATCATATTTGGGCAAAAAAATATAAACTCCCAATAAAGATAATAATATTGTTTTAAGACCTTTACATCAGGATAACCTATATTATCTCCAGTGACGCAATTAATTTCATAGCTATGGAGCTATATTCCAGGTAATTGATTTGTATATTTAGTGATCCACTTAAACCTTACCTTTAGTGATCTAATTAAACACCCTACAGGGAAAGATAGATGTCAAGGTAGATGGGTAATGTGCGAGATACAACTAATATAACTTAGTAATCTTACAAAAATTGCAAATTAGAAGCTGTGTGTGTGTCTGTAGAGATAACCTGTTAGTTCATAAGGCGCTTTGTATCTGCACTGATTCAGGCAGGCAGTTTTTCTCTGCTGTGTGAGACACGTGACTGTGAAAGTACACTAATGAATTGCTACATCAAGTAAAAGAAGAATTGGGGCACATTTAATTTGGGAATTGCTCTGGAATTTCCATGCAATTTGAACCAAAATACCGGTGTGCATGCTTTACGCTACTTTTATTATGTGCTGTAGACAGTTTGTAGACACTTTTGTAACTTGTCCTAGAGGCATTGCACTTCTTTCCATGAATCCTCACCCTCTTGAATGTACCAAAATACCAGTGTGCATGCTTTACGATAAGTAAAGATTTTGATGCTGCCACCACGATGTGTGACAGTGGGGATGGTGTGTTCAGGGTGATGAGCTGTGTTGCTTTTACGCCAAACATATCGTTTTGCATTGTGGTCCAAAAGTTGGATTTTGGTTTCATCTGAGCAGAGCACCTTCTTCCACATGTTTGGTGTCTCCCAGGTGGCTTGTGGTAAACTTTAAACAAGACTTTTTATGTATATCTTTGAGAAATGGCTTTCTTCTTGCCACTCTTCTATAAAGGCCAGATTTGTGCAGTGTACGACTGATTGTTGTCCTATGGACAGACTCTCCCGCCTCAGCTGTAGATCTCTGCAGTTCATCCAGAGTGATCATGGGCCTCTTGGCTGCATCTCCTTGTTTGAGATGAAAGTTTAGAGGGATGGCCTGGTCTTGGTAGCTTTGCAGTGGTCTGATACGCCTTCCATTTCAATATGATTGCTTGCACAGTGCTCCTTGGGATGAGTTTGGGAAATCTTTTTGTATCCAAATCCGGCTTTAAACTTCTCCACAACAGTATCACGGACCTGCCTGGTGTGTTCCTTGGTCTTCATGATGCTCTCTGCACTTCAAACAGAACCGTGAGACTATCACAGAGCAGGTGCATTTATACAGAGACTTGATTAAACATAGGTGGATTATATTTTTCATCATCAGTCATTTAGGACAACATTGGATCATTCAGAGATCCTCACTGAACTTCTGGAGTGAGTTTGCTGCACTGAAAGTAAAGGGGCCAAATAATATTGCACGCCCAACTTTTCAGTTTTTATTTTTTACAAAAGTTTAAAATATCCAATAAATTTCGTTCCACTTCACAATTGTGTCCCACTTGTTGTTGATTCTTCACAAAAAAAATAAAAATTTTATATCTTTATGTTTGAAGCCTGAAATGTGGCAAAAGGTTGAAAAGTTCAATGGGGCTGAATACTTTCGCAAGGCACTGTATCTAAGGATCTATGAACAGTACTGTAAAAGGTTCTGTTTGGATACTCTATCATCGGCTCTGTCATATTTGAATAGAAGAATGCTGCAGCATGCTCACAACAACAGAATCCTATGGAACCTCTTTAACAGTCAATGGGATTTTGACAGACAACTTGAAAATGTCTGTCAAAATCTGATGGCATTTTCAAATTGCTGGACTGTGCCGTCCGCCTTTTTTGTGCAGTTTTTCAGCAAAAAACGACGGTCGGATTTCGGATTCCCAGCTACCCAGTACATTAAGGCTGCGGGAATACGACGTCAGTCTCGTGGAATATAGAACATATTCTAGATTTCGCCGGTCGGTTTTCGTTTTAGAAAAACTTCAGTAAAAAATCCGTGCTATATAGACTACAGCAGGGATTTGCTATTGAAGTCTACACACTGCAGGGTACCATTGGTTTTTCAATGGATTCAGAATACTGAATCCGCCGTAAAACCAACCAAAATCCTGTGCAATGTAGAACTAGCCTTAGGCTGTGTTCACACGGCTTATTCACGGCGTAACTGTGAGGACGGATTTCGCCCGCAATTACGCCATGTGCTGTGCAGAGGGGGCGGGGCAGAGGGGCCAGCAGCTCGCCGGCCCCATAGACATTCATTATCCACGGCGCGTATCCCGCTCAATACGGTTGAAATCCGTCCCTGTTATTACGGTAATCCACAGTTCTCATAGAGAACTATGGATTCCGTCTCCTCTCCCCGCTCGTAAAATACGGCGAGCGGGGAGAGGAGACGGAATCCATAGTTCTCTATGAGAACTGTGGATTACCGTAATGACAGGGACGGATTTCAGCTGTATTGAGCGCAGTACGGCGCGAAATACGGACTGAAATCCGTCCCAAAATAAGCCGTGTGAACAAAGCCTAAGTGTAACAGATTTGATACAATATTATGATAGAGCAACAAACTAAAAGCTTAATGACAGTGTGAACAGAGTCTCAATCTAATAAATGTTCACTTAATCTACTAAGGTAAAATACATGGCATATTCCTTTTAATGGACAATAACCCTTAAAGTAAATAAGAACAGATAAAGAATAATGACTACCCGTGGTATTTTTCAGTCTGCCAGATGTTCATCCAGATTCTGAAATAAGCAGTGAAACAACAGGAGGGGTAGGGTTTAGCTTATCTGAAGCCAGGTAACCAGCTATTGCTCTTATCAGGATACAGCCACACAGAGTGGTCACCACATATCAGCATTGTATTATAAATATTACAAGTATTAATAGCCAAATAAATGCTAAACAATGTTGCTGGTAAATTGCAGTTTCACCTGTCAAACTATGTAGCCGTTAAAAGGACCATCAGAAATAGGTCTTCGTTTTTAAATTAATGTTCCTGGAAAACATTTTTTGTTTGTTACAATTTTTGGCAGCATTTGTTTTTTATTTTAGCCCTTCTATGAAAATAAAATTACATGTAAAATCTTTCTCTTCTTTAGCTGTAATAATTAAGAGAGAAAACTCCTGAATGGCCTGGCAGACTAATCTTGGTTTACTGCTGGTACTGAGAGAAATGTATATCTACTTGTGGTCTTGTTACAAATAGTAGGTAATGACATAATGATTCCTCTATTGTTTTCTAGACAGACCTAGATGCAGATTACTGAGATCAAGAACCTTTACTGGGTTTTAAACGCATAAGCGGGTTACCCTTAGTGCTGTACATTGTTCCACATATTTATATCGTTTTTAATGGAAAATGAATAGAGGTCATTAATTTTATTCAAGCACTTGGACTTTGGATTATTTTTGGAAATATTTACGTTGAAGCTGACATTGGATTCCTTGTGCTATGGATTGATAAAGCAGTCTAGAGATATTTATTCACAAGGAGAGGTAAGCGATACCTCTGATATTTAATGTCTAGATAAGAATTGGACTAGATTAAACAGGACAGTGGTAACAGTAATACATGAAAGCATAATGGGTTACTCTTTTTCTGCAATAGTGGGGCGTTTCAGTTTTTTTTACACTTATCAGGTCCTGCTGTTAACACTTACCTCTGTCAGGCCCTTAGTGGGCCTGGAACAGAACTGTCAAGTAAATCTCATTGCTGTGCTATCAGAGTTCACAGAACAAAAGTCAGAGACAGACCAATGTATATAGAGGAACTTTAAAAAATATAAAAAAAACAGACAATTCTTTACAAGAAAAAAATACATATAATAATCATACTTTGCTTCTCAATATGTGAAACAAAATGTTAATGATATCGTCCCTGTCACAGTTGGAGGTAGTGGATCCTCTGGACCACCACAAGCGATGGCGTAAGCCACGCCAGGGAGCGGAATCTAAGTAGGTCCCGCAAAGCGGGATGGACTTGCTGCGGCAGGAGTCTACCAGGTCGCTACCCCTGACGGGACTTGCTTGCGGAGGCAGCCGAGGTATAGCGTGGTACAAAATCGTAAGGCAGGCTCGTAGTCGGGGACAGGCAGAAGGTCAGGACAGGCGGCTATGGTTCGTGGTCGTGGACAGGCAGGAAGGGCAGGGCAGGCGGCAAGATTCATGGTTGAGGGACGGAGGCAAACGGTACGGTACACGGTAATCAGACAAGACTCAGGACAGCGCTGGTTGGCCTGGTAATGGCAGGATCGGCATGGCAGGGCAAAAAAAAAAAAATTTTTTTTTTTAAAAATTGGGGTGGGGGGGAGGGGGATTTGGGCCGGGAAAGGGAAGACAGCGGGAGTGTGGCCGGGTAAGTGGGCAGGGACTCGGCCGGCAGGGCAAGCGCCTCCGCTGCCCGACATAGTTTATTATGGGGGTCCTGCTGCGTCTTTCAGACCAAGAATTGACATGTCAATTCTTGGAACGGATCCGAAAGACGGATCCGAAAGACGCAGTGAGACGCGCATCAGTGATCACTTGTATGAATGCCAATACGTGTTTCATAGAAAAAGCAATGTAAATCACACTGCTATTTATTAGATACATGTTTGGGTCCATTTGGAGTCCGAAAGATGGATCCAAACACACATCTAAAAGCGTATGTTCACACGGACTCAACACGCCATGTGAACATACCCTAAGACTGTCTTTATTGCCCAACGCAACCAGTTAGAGCTCCCCTTTTTATTTTTTCAGAGCACTATATGAAATGAAAGGGAAGCTCTAATTGTTTGCTGTAGGCAATAAAGACAGTCTTACTGTTAGGCAGTCTTCATACATGAGGTCCCAAGTGTTGCTTCTCCCTTACAAGTTGTGTGAGATAGAGAAGTGAGACTTGAAGTTTTTGTATACTTTAAAAGTTACTGACTTCATCCTTTCCTTACATCAAATATATGCAAATAGATGCAAAAACAATGGTAAAAGTATTATGGTAATGCAAGGCTTAATGATTAGTATGCCATTACAAACTAGAAAAGAAAACAACTGTTGTTAAATTATGCTATTTAGATTGCCAGTATATGACAGGAAACTGGATGTATTAACCACATAAGGACATAGCCCATTTTACTTTTTATTGCCACCTTCCAAGAAGAATTTTTTTTTTCATTCTATGGAGATATATCAAGGGCTTCTTTTATGTGAGATACGTTGCATGTTTTAATGGCATTATTTTGTGGTGTGTATAAAGTACTAAAAAATTGTTAGGGTACATTCACAAGACACAACACGATTTTGCTGTTTAAAACCATGTTACCCAACGCGGTTTTAAGCTCTTACTGACACTGGACATATGAATATGTCATAGTGCCGGTAAGGGGCTTTGTAGCAGGATCGCAGCAAGATCCCACTACATAAGTGGCTGGTGCTGGCTACGAATTGCAGCTAACACTCAGCGGTTACAGCGCAGGATGGTGCAGGAACCATCCCATGCTGTCTAACCCCTTAGACGGCGTGGCTAAGATGGCCGCGGCGTCTAAATCAATGAAACAGGGCCGCGCACTGTACTTCTCTTTGATCGGGATGCCTGTGGCGAAATCGCGGCCTCCCAATCAGTTAACATGGCAGCTGGAAGCCTTGTGAAGGCTTCCATCACCGCCATGTTTTCTGTTTTACATCTTTGTACACACTAAAGCAGTGTATTACAATGCATTAGGCTGTATAAACAATCACGCCCCCTAGTGATGAAGTAGGGGGGACTCAAAATGACAGAACAAAAAGAGTTTTAAAGTGTAAAAAAAAAATAGTAAATGATCAAATCATCCCCATTTTGCTATTTTACAAATAAAAAAAATAAAAAATTAAAAAGTTACACATATTTGGTATCGCCGCATCCTAAAAAGTCCGATCTATTAAAATATAACATTATTTATCCCGTGCGCTGAACACCGTAGAAGAAAAAAATTCCAAACACCAATTTTGCAGGTTTTGTGGTCATTTCACATCCCATAAAAATTTCTAATAAATTTAATCAAAAATGTATTCCAAACTGGTAGTGATAAAAAGTACACTTTAGCCTGCAAAAAATGCCCCCTAATGCAAGTCCATAGGTGCAAAAAAACTAATTGATCGCAGAAAATGGCGCCACCATGCAAATTTCAAAAATAGAAAATGTTTGGCATTTTTTATGGTACCAAAACATATCAAAAACCGTACATACAAATAAATCTGTAAAATACAGATGGCACATAATTTTACCAAAGACTTAGAATTTTTTTGCGGTTTTCCATTATATTCTATCTTAATATGAATAAAACCATTAGAAAGTACATCTTGTCCCGCAAAATAAAAGCCCTCATACGTCTATGTAGATGGAAAAATAAAAAAGTTATGGCTCTGAGAAGGCAGAGAGGGAAAAAACAAACATGAAAAAATTGGCCTCGGCGTTAAGGGGTTAATGAATTTTTTTTTACTAAAGTACAGTATCACACAAAAGTGAGTAAACCCCTTGCATTTTAGTAAATATTGTATTACATCTTTTCATGGGACAACACTGAAGATATGACACTTTGATACAATGTAAAGTAGACAGTGTATAGCTTGTATAACAGTGTAAATTTGGTGCACCCTCAAAATAGCTCAAGATACAGCCATAAATGTTTAAACCGCTGGCACCAAATATGAGTACACCCCTAAATGAAAATGGACAAATTGTGCCCAACATGTCAATATTTTGTGCAGCCATCATTGTTTTCCAGCATTGCCTTAACTCTCCTGGGCATGGAGTTCACTAGAGTTTCACAGGTTGCAGCCACTGGAATCTTCCTCCACTCCTCCATGCGGAGCTAGTGGATGTTAGAGACCTTTCGCTCCTCCACCTTCTGTTTAAGGATGTCCCACAGATGCTCAACAGGGTTTAGATTTGGAGACATGCTTGGCCAGTCCTGCACATTTACCCTCATTTTCTTTTGCAAGGCAGTCTCGAAAACTGTGCACCAAAAATATACTTCCTATGAACCACAACACATATTTTCTATTAAGGTCAATGAGAATCAATTTCTTTCCGTTGTTAGCAAGGATTTGTAGGTGCAATACACGTAGAATCCAACTAGAAATCCTAATCATATGGACAGAGCTTTTCTTCCCACACCACAATATATATTTTTGCCATGTTGATTTGGTGGGTGCAATCAGTGCACTAGGGAAATCATTAGCAGGAGCGTGACTGTATGGATTTAGCAAAGGTTATCTTGACACTGATATTGGTTGATGGTGCAACATGTTTTCTGTTCTTAGTTTATAGCAAAAGCCACTGAAAAAGTTGAGATAGCTTTCAGTGCCACAATATCATGGTGCATTATCTGACAGGTTTGTCTTTACTACAGTCATGACCAAAAGTTTTGAGAATGATACAAATATTATATTTTCTCATGATCTGTTGCCCTCTGGTTTTTATGTGTGTTTGTCAGATGTTTTTATCACATACAGAAATACAAGTGCAATCATATTATGATTAACAAAAGCTTTTATTGACAGAATGAGTTAATGCAGCAAGTCAATATTTGCAGTGTTGACCCTTCTTCTTCAGGACCTCTGCAATTCTCCCTGGCATGCTCTCAATCAACTTCTGGACCAAATCCTGACTGATAGCAGTCCATTCTTGCACAATCAATGCTTGCATTTTGTCACAATTTGTTGGTTTTTGTTTGTCCACCCGTCTCTTGATGATTGACCACAAGTTCTCAATGGGATTAAGATCTGGGGAGTTTCCAGGCCATGGACCCAAAATCTCTATGTTTTGTTTCCTGAGCCATTTAGTTATCCCTTTGCTTATGGCAAGGTGCTCCATCATGCTGGAAAAGGCATTGTTGATCACCAAACTGCTCTGGACGGTTGGGAGAAGTTGCTCTTGGAGGACATTCTGGTACCATTCTTTATTCATGGATTTGTTTTTAGGCAAGACTGTTAGAGAGCCGATTCACTTGGCTGAGAAGCAACCCCCACACATGAATGGTTTCTGATGCTTTACAGTTAGCATGAGACAAGACTGGTGGTATCGCTCACCTTGTCTTCTCCGAACAAGCTGTTTTCCAGATGTTCCAAACATTCGGAAAGGGGATTCATCAGAGAAAATGACTTTACCCCAGTCCCAGCAGTGCACTCCCTGTACCTTTGGCAGAATATCAGTCTGTCCCTGATGTATTTTCTGGAGAGAAGTGGCTTCTTGGCTGCCCTCCTTGACACCAGGCCTTGCTCCATGAGTCTCCGCCTCTACGTGCGTGCAGATGCAATCACACCTGCCTGCTGCCATTCCTGAGCAAGCTCTACACTGCTTGTAGCCCGATTCCGAAGCTGAAACACTTTTAAGAGAGGGTCCTGGCGCTTGCTGGTCTTTCTTGGGCGTCCTGGAGCCTTTTTGGCAACAATGGAACCTCACTCCTTGAATTACTTGATGATGCGATAGATTGTTGACTGAGGTGCAATCTTTCTAGCTGCGATACTCTTCCCTGTTAGGCCAGTTTTGTGCAGTGCAATGATGACTGCATGTGTTTCTTTAGAGATAACCATGGTTAACAGAAGATAAACAATGATGCCAAGCACCAGCCTCCTTTTAAAGTGTCCAGTGGTGTGATTCTTACTTAATCGTGACAGATTGATCTCCAGCCCTGTCCTCATCAACACCCACACCTGTGTTAATGGAGCAATCACTGAAACGATGTTAGCTGGTACTTTTAAGGCAGGCCTGCAATGAAGTTGAAATGTGTTTTGGGGGAAAAAGTTCATTTTATAGGCAACTATTGACTTTGCAATTAATTGCTGTTAAGCTGATCACTCTTTATAACATTCTGGAGTATATGCAAATTGCCATTATAAAACCTGATGCAGTAGACTTTGTCAAAATTAACATTTGTATCATTCTCAAAACTTTTGGCCATGACTGTACATCTGTACTACACAGCCATGATCCTGCTGGTAACTCTAATCCCAGCACTTCAACTCTCTTAGATTGCAGTCATTCACCCTTAGATGGTCAGTAACCATCATGGGATCTTAGGTGTTTGATAAAGAGTGATTACTCTGTCCGTCCCACAGCATGGTTGTAGGAAGTTGATGAGTTACCATGGCAGTTGAGGGCCTAACAAAGGTGCCCAGGTCTGCCATAGGTGAAAGATCAGAAATTTTTCACTGACTCTAAAGTGCCACAGAAGCAATCAAATATTTAATAGAAAAATATGATTTCTTCTGAACTCAAACCTTGGTGGAGTTTGAGGTGTGCCCACAGGCGGCAGAACGATTTCATCATCCTTAATTCAATCTATGTTGCCCACTAAACGCTGCAGATTTCCAGTGCCAGAGGAGGCAAAGCTGCCTCAGACCATTACTAATCCACCACCATGTTTCACTGTAGACCGGGTGATCTTCTCAGTCTATGGGCCACATGTATGAAAACTGTTTAGGTCTAAAACTCACTCTTTTGCCCATAGTAACCTATGGGCAAAAAAAGTGAGTTTTAGACCTAGACTGGTTCATGCATGTGGCCCTATGTTTCATTCTTCCTCTATCAGACATATCACTGATTCATAGACCTAGAAGTTCCAGTCTTGTTTCATCAAATCACATAACAAAATCCCAAAACTTCTGCTGCATAATGAAGAAAAACTGGAACTTTTTTGGCCTAATAATCAGCGGTGTATCTGAAGTTGGAAGATTACTCTGACAAGAACAAGTATAAAAATATTTTAGTTTAGTACAAAATATAATTGGCTATAATTTTTAATATGAGATGTGTATAAGGCAACAGATCCACAGGCAAATGACATCACATGTCAGTCTTTGAAAATTGCATTGTTTATATGGAACCATCACAAAAAATCCAACTATGTCAGATACTAGCCTATGAAGTTGCTTGCAAACGTTATCCCAGTGAAAAATACTGAAACTGTGTTGCGACGTTTCCACAAAAAAATAGATGACCTTGTGCAACCTAAGGCAATGTCTAAACGGCATAGAAAAACGATCGTATTTTCGACGGTTTTAGGAATCTAAAACCGCTAAAAATACGATCGTTCAGGCAGCCCATAGACAACATGTATATTACGCTGGTGCCTTGAGTTTTTTTGGCGTCTTCCCATACAATCAATTGTATGGGCCAACGACAAAAAAACTAGAGCCGACCGCGTTTTTTGTGTAAAACGTGACAAAACCGCAGTCGTGCATCAGAAAGAAATGGTTGACTTTAGGCCGTTTTTTGTCCAATGCAGTGTAGACCTAGCCTAATGGTTTATGGTCAAAACTGGTTGATAACTCCATGGATTGACCATGTATTCGCAATCGTAGCTATTAGATCTAATCATAGAAACGGAGGCAGGGGCTTTTTTTTCTGCAGTCTGTTTTTAATTTGTTAATGAATGGCTCATCTAACGTTACAATCTATCACAGAAGCACAACTTTAGGTAATAAGCATGATCCACTCCACAGAAATCAATATCAAGACCTTTTCGTGCCAGATATTACATCATTTTTTACTGTGTTCATTCCTGTCATCCAAAGTGTAAAGGCCTTTGCTTATTTATTGTTTGTTCTTGTTTTGTGCTCAGCAGGACATGAAAAATCTTCTGTTGCTACCTAAAAACCATAATTTTGCTGCTGGTAACAGAGCTGTCATTATGGGATATTCCTAACTTAAACATTTTTGGCAAGTTGTGTAATAAATGCCTGACAGCTCCAGAACCTACCTCTGGGACCCTCAACTGTCACCAGTACACTGGCTTGATGACCCACATTCACCAATTCAGTCTCTATAGCATGCATTGAAGAGATGGCCACACTTGCATCTGGCCCTCACATAAGTTTGTGAGAGTTATGGATGGGGACAAGCATTTAGGTATTCAATGATAGAGATAAGGATACTTCTTTAAGGAATCAGGATGTCACATAAACCATATTTACAATAAAAATAAAACCAAAATAATACTAGTATACAGTGGCGTAACTACCGGGGTAGCAGACATAGCAGCTGCCCCGGGGCCCGTGCTTTAGGGGGCCCGTGCCCCAGGGCAGCAGCTAACACGTCTTCTACCCCGGTAGTCCGGCTCCTGCGCCCGCCGGCAGTGAACATACTAGTTCACTGCCGATGGACGCGGAACTGCGGGGCCCGGCGCTTTCTACCTCTGAGCGCCCGGGCCCTCCGGGCCGAGTGCTCATAGGCAGGACTGGCCGGTATTAGCAGAGCAGAGCGCCTCCGCTCTGCTAATCAGCCTGCGCCGGCCCACTGTGCTGATGTGAGCTGTGCGATGATGTCACATCATCGGGCCTGCCTAGCCGGCTGCGCGGTCACATCAAGGGAGCGAGAGATAGGTGAGTAAGTGATTTCTTATTTTTTTAATATTAATGAAGCCCCCTGCCTGCCTATATATTAGTCCCTATAGCCCTGAGTGCCTATATATTAGCCCTTATAACCCTGCCTGCCTATATATTGGTCCCTATAGCCCTGTCTGCCTATATATTGGTCCCTGTAGCCGTCTGCCTATATATTAGCCGCTATAGCTCTGCCTGCCTATATATTGGTCCCTATAGCCCTGCTTGCCTATATATTGGTTCCTATAGCCCTGCCTGCCTATATATCTAGACCCTATAGCCCTGTCTGCCTATATATTGGTTCCTATAGCCCTGCCTGCCTATATATCTAGACGCTATAGCCCTGTCTGCCTATATATTGGTCCCTATAGCCCTGCCTGCCTATATATTGGCCCCTGTAGCCCTACCTGCCTATATATTTGTCCCTATAGCCCTGCCTGCCTATATATATGGCCCCTATAGCCTACAATATGCCCTACCTGCCTATATATATATGGCCCCTATAGACTTTCCTAAGCCCTGCCTGCCTGTATGGGGCCCCTATAGCCTACCTTAAACCCTGCCTGCCTACATATATGGCCCCTATAGCTACCTAAGCTCTGCCTTCCTGCCTATATGGCCCCTATACCCTGCCTGCCTATCTATATGAGGCCCTATAGCTATCTAAACTCTGCCTATCTATATGAGGCCCTATAGCCACCTAAACTCTGCCTGTCTATATGGGGCCCTATACTCTACCTAAACCCTGCTTGACTGCCTATATTGTGGCCTATAGCTACCTAAACTCTGCCTATCTATATGGGGCCCTCTAGCTACCTAAACCCTGCCTGCCTATATGAGGACCCTATTGCCTACCTAAACCTGGCCTATCTGGGGCCCCATATAGCCTATCTAAACCCTGCCTGCCTAAATGGACCCAATATAGCCGGGGCAGGGAGTGAGGTGCTGGAAAAGTGAAAGTTCTTTTTGTGTCTAAATCTGCAGGGACAAGTGGTCGGGAGATGTCATGATGGCGGTCTGGATCGAATGCAGAACAAAAGGAAAGTCAACGACTTGTCAGAGAAACGTCACCTGTGAGTCACAAGATGTAACTACACTTTAATCACATATGTCTGCACAGGCTGTGTACACTGCTATCTACCACTATATGGTCACTGTATGGTGGTTATATGAATTCGGCAGAGCCTGTGTACACTAGTATATATCACTATATGGCGGTACTATTGGTCTTTGTAGACTGATCAGTAATAGTGTAGGGGTATTATTTAGTCACTATGTGGTGGTAATTTGTGGTCATGTTCTGGCGGTGTAATTGGGTCCATATGTAGTAGCGTTATTGGTAATAGTGGTTTTGGTATAGGGGGATTTGTTTGGTAGCAGTATGATGAGGTGAGACGTATGGTGAGGTATTTGCCCCTTGTATTAGCTACATTATCTAACTGCATGTCCTGGTAAATGTTCGTGGTTGGGGAGGTGGGCGAAGGGTCCCATCCAAAAGTTTGCTTTGGGGCCCAGGCTTCTCTAGTTATGCCCCTGCTAGTATAGCAAGTAAACTGCTTGTTTAGAGTGTCCAGGAAGATATTTTACATTGCATGTGGTAACATGAGCTAAAACTAAAGAGGTTTCCTCACTACAATGATTAGCTTTAACCCCTTCCCGACATAGGATGTTCCGATACATCCTAGCGGAAAGTGCCTTCCTGCAATTGGATGTACCGGTACACCCTGCACATCATACGGGCTCTCAAGCGGGCCTCGCGCGATCGCGACATGGGACTAGCGGTATATTACTATTGGCCTCATGCTGCATCACTCGCGGCCGTAGTGCGCTCCAGCCATGGTTGATTAACCCCTTAACTGCCACGATCTATTACGATCGCCAAAGCCAAGGGAAGCTCTGTATATGGAAAAATAAAGTTATGACTCTCAGAACACAGCGATGCATAAATATTGTTTTACACAATAAAAACACTTTTTCTTACAGCACTTCAACATAAAAAACTATATAAATTGGATATCACTGCAATCGTATCGACCCACAGAGTAAAACTAACTTGTCAGATATAATACACGGTGAGCGCTGTTAAAAATAAAAAACACTACTAGGATTTCAGTATTTTCTTCAACCTGCCTTCCAAAACACAGATTTAAAACCAATCAAAAAGCCTTGTCCAAAAACGATACCAATAAAAACGTCAACTTATCCTGCAAAAAACATGCCCCTACACAGCTCCGTACACAGAAAAATAAAAAAGTTATGGCTCTCAGACTATGGCGATGCAAAAACTTGTTTTCCTTTTTGAATAAAAGTGGTTTAAAAAAAAAAAAAAAGCAGAAAAACATGAAAAAAAATACAAATAGGTTATCTCTGTAATCGTATTAACCTTCTGAGTAAAGCTAGCATGTCATTTATACTGCATGGTGGCCACTGTAAAAAAACAAAAATAAAAAAAACACTACCAGAATTGCTATATTTTGTTCAAAACACCTAACAAAAAACTTAATAAAAAGTGATCAAAGCATCATATGAACCCCATAATGATACCAATAAAAATGTCAACTTATCTCGCAAAAAAAAAAATCCATACTCAGCTCTGCATACAAAAAAGTAAGAAACTTATGGCTATCAGATTATGATGACTTAAAAAATCTATTTTTTATAAACATATTTCTATTGTGTAAAGTAATAAAACTTAAAAAACTATGTAAAATGTATATCATTGCAATTGTACTGAGCCGCATGGTAAATTTATCATGACACTTATGTCACATGGTGAATGCTGTAAAATTGGAGCCAAAAAAAATGGCAGAACTTCATTTTTCTCCCCCCATTTTCATGGCCCAATGCTAAAAAAGTATGGAACACCTGTGTACCCAAAATGCACACGACACCCCTAGATGAGATCCGTGAGGGGTGTTGAATACAAAATGGGGTGACTTCTGGATGATTTCACCTATTTTGGTACTTTGGGGGCTTTGCACATGCACCCAAACAGCAGTTTACACCCACATATAGAGTATTTCTGAACTTGAAAGAAATTGCACAACAAAATTTGCGGTGCTTTTTTTCCAAATTAAACATTTTCAACTAAAATTGCAGATTGTTGAAAAACATTTTTTTTTTCATTGTCACCGTCTAATGCTAAGAAAAATGGTGAAACACTTTTGTGGTCAATATACTCACTACACCCCTGGATTTATTCCATAAGAGGTGTAGTTTCCAATATGGGTTTTTTTAGGGGTGTTTATTAAGTTTTAGCACCCTCAGGTGTACGAAAACCTGGAATGGTGCCTAAATAAAATCGTATTGATAACGAGACCCCAGAGTCTGGTAGGTGCTCCTCCTACTCTGAGGCTTGTGGTTGAGCCAAATAGAGCACTAGGGTCACATATAGGATGTCTCTAAAAATGGCAGAATCTAGGGAATCAATGTTGAGTTGCTTGTCCTTGGTCACATCTAACGTGTTCCAGTGGATAATGGATAAAAATTGGAAATCTGCAAAAAAGTGAAGTTTTTAAATTTAACCTCCACTTTTGCTTTAAGGTGAAATACCTTATGGGTTAACAAACTTCCTGAACACTGTTTTAAATGCTTTAATGGGCATAGTTTCTTAGATGGAGTCATTTATGGGGGTATCTGGCATACAGGCCCCTCAAAGCCATGTCAGAACTTTGAGTGGAATAACTATCTGACTTACACTCAGAAATTTTTGAAGATTGAAAATGGCAAATTTTTCCAAATTGTCGGGATATTTAGATATTTTTCACAAATAAACAAGGATTGTATGGACCAAAATGTCTCACTTTCTTAAAGCACAATGTGTCACGGGAAAACAATCTGTGAATCACATGGATAGCTAAAAGTGTCAAAAAGTTATTCTCACATGAAGTGTCACATGTCAGATTTCAAAAATTGGGCTCTGTCAGGAATGCCAAAATGGGCTGTGGCAGCAAGGGGTTAAATATTTAGGGAAAGAGGAAATATAGACTATTATCAGATACGATGCTGTTCCAATATTGTTTGGTTTCGGAGATAAAGCAGTTCTTATCTCCTACTTGTGCTTCTCTTGGTTACTGACCGCTTCTCCCTGCTCTCTCTCTGATCTTATTGCTCCAGCTGCCCTGTCCATTGTGATATCAATTCCTGCTCTGTCTTATCTGTGTTGGCTTTTTTTTTTACAATTTTATTCCAGTGTCTGACAAACTGCTCTTTATTACTATTGCCGGGGCTTGGTGTCATCCAGTGGAGTTTTCCATCACCACAAGAATGACCCTAACCCCCCTGTCACTATTACCCAATGCACCCAGGGTACTGGGAAGAGCCAAGTTACCGTCAGAGGGCGGACCATTTAATGTGATGATCCGTTTAGATTTTTAATAAAGGATAAAAACAAAATAACATGGTGTCCCTCCATTTTTAACGAGTCATGGTAAAACCGTCAATTGCAGGCTGATATTAAGATGGGAAGGTCCATAAATATTGGTCTTTTCCACCCTAAAAATACCAGCCTACAGCCACCCCAGAAGCAGACCATCACATTACTTGATCCCTCTTCTGACTATAACCTGGCTCTAAATACCCACTGGCAGCAATATTGATAGTACAGTCATGATTTATATTCAGGATCAGTATGGCAGCAATACTCAATCACTATGTAGCCATGTTGCGGAGGAATTATTCAGTTACTATGTGGTGGTGATATGTGGTCATGGTGTGGTGGTATTATTCAGTCACTATATGGTGGTGATAAGTGATGATGATATATGGTGGTATTATTTAGTCAGTATGTGGTAGTGATATTTGGTCATGTTATTAGTCTTGGTTTGGTTAGTAACAATACGGTGATATTTGTTCTGCGTGTAGTGGTGCTATGTAGTCACTGTACAACCATTATATAGTAGTATCATCCAGAGAACAATTTCTTTCAGCTATTTGTATGGATTTATGTATATACAATACATTATATAAATACATCTTTATAGACCCCAGTAACGCCGCTGTTGTTTTAGCGCTGGTCTGCTGGGGGGGTGGGGCATGATTATTTTAGGTGGGGCGAGGCTAAAGGAATCTTCTGGTGTAATGTTCTTTGCTTCGGTGTTGTTGAAAGTGTAGTCTGATGTGTTACTATTTTAAACGTATTCTTACATTTTCAGGTCATGCCTCTTTTTTTTTTACATGGTGCTACTCGCACCCATAACTCATAATTGCAACTGAAAGAAAATGATGTGGGCCCATATATGAGTGCACTGCTTACAAAAATGGGTGACATATATGAATGGGGCTGCGACAGTTTTCTAGCATGCTTTCAGCCAAAAAACTGTTGTTGCCCTGGTCGACAGATGTATGAATAGTCGTCCGCCAAAACTTGCCGCAGTCTGCACTAGACAAAACACTTTTTAATACGCCAAGAATGCGCCAAAGTTTGGCGCCAAACTGCCATACAAATTCATACCATGGATAACACTCTATGTGCCAAAATGCTTGGAGCATAACATTCTCTGCGCCTCTGTTTGGCGTATAACACTCTTTCATACATACTGTCGTATTCTACAATCATCTATATAGATTTAGAACTGGCATGTCGGTTCCAAGATTCATACATGTCGCCACTAGTGAGTTGTAAATGACATTGTGCAAGTGTCAAAATAATGGATAGGCACATAAGCACACACATGCACAGACATATAGCTTATATATATATTCTTTCCAGACAATCACAGTACTCAATGAAAACTCTATACAGGTGGTGCTCTAACTTAAACTCATCACAACAATTCTAAACAAAGTGCAATGCATCTATTGAGGGCAAAACATTGAGCAGGATTTCTTGTCTGTATTCCCTATGGCGACATTTACCATATACGTGGAATTAATAGATGTGATTTTATGTTTCACTATTTTATAAAGGAAACCTAAGAAAATGCTCATTCTTTTCAAAATAAAATGATTTTTGGTAAAATGAAGTGCACATTCCAATTTAGTCTTCAGGCAAATCAACTGTGCATTATATTTAACAAGGGTACAATGCTAAAATAATTGAGCATAGATTTTGGTATCCCTAATGATTACAGAATATGGTATCTACTTGGTTATATTAAACAGAATACTGTGCAAATGGTTTAGGCAGGTGTAGAATAAATGCTGCAAAGTTAATAGTTTATTTTTATCCATTATCCAAATCTAAAGTGAAAGAGAAAGCTAAATCAAATAAACCTTTTCTGCTTCAAAGAGCATCACTTCTTCTAGGTACACTTGCACACTGTTTTTAAAGAAACCCAGCAGGGAGGTTGTTCTAAACATCTTATAGAACTTGGCACAGATCTTCTGTGGATGCATATAGGCTTGCTCAAATCCTTCTGTCTCATCATGTAACTCCAGACAGACTCCATGATGATGAGCTCAGGGCTCTGACAGGGCCATATCATTACTTCCAGAACTCCTAATACAAATACAAAGGATGAGCACACCAAATGTTGATTTGGTTTTGATCATTCACTTTGCATTTAGTTCATTTCAGCACTTCTATTTCTCAAAGCATTCTTACTTTACAGTATGTTTTCCACACTTTGTCCACACTTTGTCGAACTTTTGCAAAGTACTGTATTTGTAGAAAATAATTAAAAGTTGGCTGTCCACCCTTTTGAAAGTTTGATGTTTACATTGGTAAATAAATAAATGTATGGACAATCTCATGTTGTCCTGTGCATACACACTTTAATCCATTAACGACCACCCACCGTTTTTCCTCTAGCAACACCAAAAAAACGTCACTGCAGACAGAGAAGTTTTGTGGCTCCCAGTTGTGCTAGGGACAGAGTTGTAGTTCACAGCTCTGTCCCTAGAGCAGTCTCTAAGGAAACCTCCAATCCCTGGTGCTTAACTTTCTGCAGTCCATGACAGCGGCATAATCAAAGGGCATTCTCCTGCTCCATCGGGTGATCGGGACTCCCGGTGACCCGATGGAGCCCAGGGAACGTCTGTGCAGTCAGCCCTGGGGACCTAGAGTAGCTGTCTGTATATGAAGCCTACAGTTAGGGCACACTGTGTGCCACCCTAACTGCTTCCTTTGTCAATATGACACAGAAAGTAATGTATTAACATACATGAATATGTTAATACATTACTAAGTGAAAAAAGTGTTAAATATTTATCTCTTAATATGAATTTAAAATAAAAGTACAAAAAATAAAAAGTGTTGAAAAAAATAAATACAATAAAAATACATATTTAATAAAACAATTATTTTGCATACATTTCACAAAAAAAGCCCTACACATATTATTTATCTACACAACCGTAATAACCTGTAAAATTACCGGAAATACTTAAGTATAAGTTGACCCAAATATAAGCCAAAGCACCTAATTTTGCCACAAAAAAACTGGAAAAACGTATTGACTGGAGTACAAGCCCAGGGTGGAAAATGCAGCAGCTACTGGTAAATTTCAAAAATAAAAATGGATACCAATAAAATTATATAGGCAGCTTAATGTCCCCCATAGGCAGGAATAGGCAGGTATGGGCAGGTATATGTCCCACATAGGCAGGTATTGACATGTATATGTCTCCCATAGGCAGGTATAGGCAGGGTTTTTAAAAAAA
Organism: Phyllomedusa bahiana; assembly: GCA_025379985.1. Lineage (NCBI taxonomy): Eukaryota > Metazoa > Chordata > Amphibia > Anura > Hylidae > Phyllomedusa > Phyllomedusa bahiana. The sequence continues at coordinate 49,766 of JAODAL010000426.1, forward strand.
ATAAAAAAAATAGAAATAGTCACCTTTTTCCCACGCTGCTTCGACTCCCGGGTGCTCCGTCTTCATGCCACACAGCATGATGACACAGCAAGTCTGCTGCAGCCTTCTGGAGTCCTATTGCGGAACATGGAACACTCGCTCTCTGCTCCGCAATAGTATCTTCAGCTCTATGCGCTCCCAGGAGTTGCATACAGCTGAAGCAATCCCCGCCCGGGCCATGGCAGTGCCCAGACGCTCTCTGCCGGGTAACTTGAGATTCAGCTGTATGTGCTCCCAAGAGTTGCTTACAGCTTAATAGATCCCCACCGGTGCCCGGGCCATGGCAGCGCCCGGACGCCGCCAGGTAACTTGAGGTTCAGCTGTATATGATCCTATAGGAGTCACATGCAGCTGAAGCAACTCGAATATAAGCCGAGAAAGGCTTTTTCAGCACAATTTTTGTGCTGAAAAACTCGGCTTATACCTGATTATATACGGTACTCTAACAACAGCATCACTTAAAAAATAAAAAAAGTTATGACTGTTGAGATGAAGGTAGGCAAAAGCTAGAAAATGTAGCTACGTCATTAAGGCCTTGTCCATAAGGGGTAAACAAAACTGACACTACGATTGGGATGTTTTTGGGGAGTCTGCTTGCAGGTGGAATCTTCTTACAAATTGTCCTGCCCATTTTCTGTGTAATATGTGTACAGCCTAAAGCAGGCAGTACACATTAGATGCAAATTGTCTGGACCAATTTTTTTTAAACATTAGTTTTGATTTCAAAATATCACAAATTGAAATTAACAAGTGACTACATCAGACAATATAATAATATTACCAAAACATTGAGTAGAAACTCATAAAGAAAGCCAATTATCAAAGTACATGTGCAACAGTAGAGCCTACAGAATTAATACTTAAAGGGAACTTGTCACCTAGTATATGCCCCCCTTGCTGAGGACAGCACAAGCTAGTGTCAGAGATGCTGTTTCCAGTGCTGTGTTCTTTATTCTGTAAGATGCTGGAGTTTTAGAGGATTTAGTGCTCAAATCTGCAGTTTTCAGCCAGAAAAGAGTCATGAAAAGAGTCCAGTTTTTCATACCCCGCCCATCTGAGGCTAGCCTCGCCCACCTCAACTGATAAACCTATTACTTTGAATAGGTAGAAACGTGAATAACTGCCAGGTGGGTGGGGCTAGACTTTAATGGGCGGGGCTAACACCTTCTCATGAATAAGATTTGAGCAGTAAATGCTTGGAAACTGCTGCATCTTACAGAATAAAGGACACAGCACTGGAAACAGCAGGTCTGACACTAGCTTGTGCTGTCCTAAGCAAGGGGGGCATAATCTATGTGACAGGTTCCCTTTAAAGTAGGTAGCTTTGATGCTTTCATGAGATACTGTAGGAGATGATATATGAAAACTGTTCTGGTCTAAGACTTTCTTTATTGACCATAGCAACCAATCAGAACTCATTTTTTATTTTTTCAGAGTACTATATGAGATGAAAGGGGGGCTCTGATTGGTTGCTGTGGGCACCAAAGAAAGTCTTAGATCTAGACAGTTTTCATACATGAGGCCCTTAGTGTTTTTGAAGTAGGAATTACAAATCTTTTCATAAAATATATAGAAAAGCTCATTTACAAACAGTAACATAGGAGTAGAACCATTAAATAGGGTTAATAAGGAAAGGGATGCAGGTGCTCTTCTAAGTCAACTTGCTCAAACTAATTTAGAGACCACTATGCTCCATGGATCCCATGACCTCTGATATTGCTGGGCACCACTTTTATGGACCACCAATAATTTTTCAAAGTATAGTTAATAGTGATGATCTCAGTGATGTCCCCAAGTGAAGGTATAGAGTTAGTCTTCCAGTTCCTAGTGTTTGCCAGTTGAGCAGTATGAAGGATATGGGACACAGGTATTCTATGGACCAACCAATTTTATCAGTGTTAGTAATGAAACTCTATATAATGGCACACCCAAAAATAAAGACAAAAAGAACTTTATTAGTATCAAAAAGGAGAGTTAAAAACAATTCAAAACTGTGGGTAAAACATACAAACTCTCCCCAAAAAAACATTAATCTGTATGTAAACAGAAAAAGTGAGGACCAGCACATACAGTATACTTTTGGTTCCATATCCCAAAATTATATACAGTACTGCACAGTAAGCCACTTACCAGTCTGATTCAATTTTTTTAAGAGAAAGTCATTACATACATTATTGACTAATCAGAGTCAGGGATTAACATCAAAGTCATTTTCAACACACATCTGTGGAGATCATTGTGACAATTATGAAATGTGTTAACTCTCCACCCCAACCCAACCTCTCGCAACATATTGTTAATTACTTTGATGTGGATCGGTTTCTCTGATTGGCCAATAAATCTCTGTGAAAGTCATTTCTCCTGATTACACATGGAAAGGCTACTGTAAATAGGATTAACATAAAGGTGCCTGTTTATACACACACAGGGGTGCCATCAGGGCAGTGCTGGCAGTAATCCTATCAGGGGCCATGATCAAATTTGACGAAAAAGGGCCCACTGAAATGGAGCAAGATAGAAACTGGTAATGGGTCCTGAAATTATTTATAGTAGCCCGCACATAGATATCACATCAGTTTGAAGCCAATAATTTGCCAGACATAGGGTTACCCTTCTACCTGCTCTTATTTCATAAGCATTTGATTCTTTCTGATCATTATAACTGCGATCCAACATCACTAACATACTAGTGCATCTCAAAAAATTTGGATATCACTGAAAAATTAATTGATATCAATAATTTAAGTCAAATAGAGAAACCCATTTATTGTATAGACTCATTTCAGTATGAATTACAAGGTTTAATATAATACATTTGTAAGACCTATAACAAATAAAAGATAGTCCTGGAGAACCCCTTTAATTTTCAATTATATTTTATTTTTTTTGATTAACAAGTTAAAGTCCAGACTATAATAGTTTAATTGTCTTTATTATACATTAGCTTAAAAAACTATAAAAAAAATTTATTGGTTCAATAATCAGTTTCTCACTTTTAATTTTTATGGTATTCGTACCATTATTAGGATTTTAGATTGTAAAATAATAAAAATGTTATTAAAATCACATACTAGAAATACTACGTGTTATATTCGTGTTCACCGTCATCTGCTATTCATTTTGACACATGATATATTCACTCAGGGTAATTGAATCTAGATTAGCACTAATGATTGGTAATAGCTGGTTGGGCATTTTTAGGGGTTTTAATTTAAAAAATAAAAAATTCATAGGAGTCCATGTGTTTATCCCTCATCCACTGATTTGTACACAAACCACCTTCCCTAGTAACAGAGAAAATATTATTACTCAGTTTATGTAACATTAAGAATGTCCTTCATTCTACTCCCAACCTCTTTTAATAGCTTATGGTGAATAAGACACTTCATCCCTAGAATATATTATCTTCCAAGCTTCATACCGCCATCACTAGAAAACACTTTCCCCCAAATAAATCTAAAATTACATCTCCTTTGATTAGAGAGGACACCCTGTCTCCTCTGCCAGTGGAATAGGAAGCTTAGGATGTGTTGCGTCTTCAGCTGTTCTCCAAGATAATAAGGATCCTATTGTTTCGTGATTGAGAGAAAAACATCCTGGAATTTACACTTCATTTTTCCCAAGTTACAACTGTTGTATATGGTAATGTCCTCTAAGCCCATGAGTAATCTCCTTACTAGTGTGTCAACTACTTGAGATACATTTGGTGCTATTATAAGGTGCTAATTTTTACTGTACTGGAAAGGAAACAAGGAGTACAGACACAATGGGATAAAACTAAATAAATAGGTGCACACATACCATGACATGGAACTTTGACTGATTTATTGGCTGATCACTAGCATTCCAAGTGTAAATTAGTGGGTGTGTGGTAACATTTCTTGGTGAGGTGTCATAAAGCCGGTCTCATTATGACTATTTAACACATCTAAGTTAGCTTCTGCATGACCACCTTCATTCATTACTAAAGTTACTAAAGTTCTTAAAGGGGGAAGAACTGTATATATTATCACTTGCATGATGTATCCTTTGTAAACAGCTGCCCGTCACTTTATATATGTTTCTATACTATTGTAATGATTGGAGATGATCATATTTAATGGTATTGTTTCATTTTGTGACAGTATTGGTAATCTATGCTATAGCTGCAATTGATAATTTACCTAAGAAATCCATTATCCAATACAATATACAATGTATTACAAGATGCTATATGTGTCTCTAGTTGATATGTATATATATTTAAATAATTTTGTATGTTGTTTAATTTTATGTGATTTTGTTTATTTTTAACGACAATTTTGAGAAAGGCCAGATGGCGGCCGAAAACATTGACGTTCATTAATTGTCTTTACTGTGACATATTCTCGCCACTGTGATACATCTGAATTTCAATAGTGGAATATTTAATAAGCAAGTAAAGTGCGGTTGATGATACATAATTCTATGGATTTGGATTGAAATTATCCTAACGACCAAGAACTATAATCCACAATTACATTAAATATCGGACTTCATTTTGAATGGACACCATACTTCTTACAGACTGCAGAGTGATATATTAGTTTATTTGGACTTTAAACCGGAATATATGTGAACATGCTTGATACATGTGTGTACCTTGCACCTAAATTATTGCAGGAACTACAGGATGGTGGTCCACAATAGCTGGCAGTAATCCCATGTTGAATAGCTGTGGTTGGTCTCCTATACTGGCAGCAATATGTTTAATGCAGGTACTCACATAGGACCCAGAACCGCGTAATGCTTGAGGAAGGACATGGTGGTGAAATCAGTGTTCTGGAATACTACCCTCAGTGGAAGGAACTTTGGGAGACCTTAAAAGGCTGGTGCCAGTTCGGAAGACTGTAGACAATTCATGGGAAGTTCTAGTATGGAGTGCTGTGGCCTTGTATGGAACACGTAAGACTGGACACAAGCTTGTCCTTCTGCAGGAGAGGCAGAGGGACTGGAGACTATTGAGACATTAGTAGACAGTGGAGGCTAGGAAATGTGAAATGGGCCTTTTTGCTGCTGCATAAAAGGATTGTCATTATAATATAGATCAAGTCTCTAAATGAGAAGTGGTTAAAAGGGTTGTCTCACTACAAGGATCCTGCGAAAACAAGTCACTTTGCAATATGTGTCCATTAACAGTGTCCTACCTATTCTGAGATATCCCCTCTTATGTGGACTGCATCAGCTCCTCAGGTCGCTATAGCTACAGACCTGTTCAATCTCTCTTGAATGGCAGCCAGCATTGGTTGCTAAAGCTACAGACCTGGTGTCCTTAGCAGGCCAGTAGAAGCCAGTAAACACGACAATGAATTCAAAAATGAAACTGAAAACAGGACTGAGGTAAGATGAATTGATGTAGTGAGACAACCCCTTTAAGGCCTGATTCACATCTGCATTGGAGGTTCAGTTTGGAAACTCTGGGACCTGCACCAATCGTCAGAACTAGGTTCCCCCTAACCTATATTCTTCTTTGTGCCATGACTGCCCCAAATAGAGAGGTGGCTGCACACGTTCGTCTTTCTCCATTCATTTCTGCGTGAGTTCGAAACACAGCCAATAACACTGGGGGACATTTACTATTGCTGTCTAAAATTTAGGCAACGTAAATTTATACCGGACCGTCTAAAAATGCACTAGATGTATTACAGTGGCTTAGCTGTTCTATCAATGTGGGCCAATTTGTAGACCTGATTAACTCTTGTACACCAACTTTTAATTGGCTTACCTTCTACACCAGAACTTTGATATAGTTGTGGCTGATCTTAGAACCAAAATGTTGCATTGAAACCAAGCCACTTTCTCATGAAGCCATGGCCCTTCAGCTAAGCCAAGCCCCTTTGGAACATCAGCAAAAAGTGTCTTAAAATGGTATTACCATCTCATTGACTATCTTTAAACATGTAGGCAAAGGTAATTAAACAATCTTACCAAATACATTGCTGTTCTGATTTTCCTTCGTTTCAGATAGACAGCAAATAATAGATAAATAACAATATAGCTAGCTGCAGGAATTTTTAGCATTATAGAGATATTATAATATATGGTAATAAAAATAATGATATAATAACAGAGATGGGCAATAACCTAGGATATTATCTGTTAACAACAGGAGAGATAATATTTGAAATGAAGTAAAGTCAGAACAGAAATGTATTTGGTAACAATATTTATTTACCTCTGCCTACATGTTTAGCAAGTTGCCAACCACCCATTTACTTTAAACATCCAGTCAGCATTTAACTCTGCAAGGTTGTTTAAGAATGTTCTTGCAGAGTTTGCAGCCGCACAGCGATCTTACATCTACTGGAGTGAAGAACTGCCGTTCAGCAGCAGCCTGGCTATCCAGTGACAAGGTAGGGATGGTTTATTATGATCCCTGCCTTCCCAATCACTGTTCAATGAGTACCATGTATAGACAGATCAGGCTCCATGCCCCCATCTCCATCAGTCACGTGATCACTAGGGCTTGGTAGCTGCAACTGCTGCTGGGGATGGGAGCTCTGTAACCAGTACAGTGGCCAGCATTTCCCTTGTAACTGAAGCTAATATACTGTATCAGTCCCAGTAACAGGGCAAATCAGCAAAAAAATAAAACATGAAAAATGTCTCTATAGGTCTACTTTTGACCTTATAAGGGACGCAATGGGCCATATGTATGAAACTGTTTAGGTCTAAAACTCACTCTTTTGCCCATAGTAACCTATGGGCAAAAAAGTGAGTTTTAGACCTAAACAGGTTCATACATGTGGCCCAATATGCTAAATATGTAAAAAGAACAAAAAAGAAAAGAAAAAAATTGATACAAAATCACAGTAATGGTACAATCTGTAACTTTTAGCCCTGTCCCCAAAAACCTAGAACTACATAACACCTATATAAAAACATCCAAAATGGAAAAGCAACAAAATTACAAAGCTTATTTCAGTGACACTTTTATTGTAAAAAAAAAAATCAGACTTGTTCTATTGCCTATCAGGAGAGATTGAACAGGTCTGTAGCTATATGACTTTAGGAGCTGATGCAGCCCATACAAGAGGGGATATCTAGGATTAGGTAGAACACTGTCAATGGACACATATTACAAAGTGAGTTGTTTTCGCAACATCATTAACATAAAAAGTAATCCTTGTAGTGAGATAACCCTTTTAAATCTGCAATACTTACACCAATAACCACATATATGTTTATGATTTTTTGTCAGATTTTTGGTACAACTACTTTAGTAAATATGCCCACTGTGATCAGAAATCGCATATATATGAATAGCAATCTGTACATGTGCCGCCACTACTTTCGTAGCATTCACGGCACAAAGCTTGCCGGATGTTCTGGTGACACGGACCTGAACCATATCCTGTAGATATGCCAAAAGATGTTAGAAATGGGAATACACTATTAATGAATGGTTGTGGCACCTTTAATTAACTTGCAGATACCCATGGAAATCTGTTACCCTGGCTATTCCCAATGTGTAACATAACCTTATAAAAATGTAAGTAGTTGAACCCTATTTAACAGGTATGGTTTACCAAACAATTTCTGGCTATGTGCATACAATGGCAGAACAGTTACCAACTTCCCTGATTTAACATGCACAAACCTAGAAACTTAAAGGAATTTTCCTCCTCATAAGAAAATGAACGGAGTAGCATCCTTATAGATCACACTCGCCTTCCTCCAGTCCCTGGTCTTCTGTTGACACGCCGTCACTGAATGGGGACGTCACTGCCACAACCACTGATTGGCCGTAGCAGTCATGTGCCACTAATTTACATCACTGTTCACAAGTAAACAGCTCTGAATGGTGATGTGGTGATGACCACTGCAGTGATGGCTGATACGCGGCACTGGAACTGAGGGCCGGCCAGTATACATTTTTTTTATGAGGCGGACAACCACTTTAACTTTAAGGGGTTTTGCAACGAGTGCGGAGCATGTCCACCACCCGCGGCGCCAGCTGGTGAGCTGGCTGCGCAGTCACTCTCCATTATGTTCTATCGGATTTCCGAGTACAGCTGACCGCACCGCTCGGCTCTGCTCGGAACTGCCATAGAACAGAATGGAGAGTAACTGCGCAGCCAGCTCCCCAGCTGGCGCTGCAAGCGCGACCAACTCTACAGTCTGCACTGAGAGATTCGGGGGCCTGATCCCAAGATAGGTGCGGGTCCCAGAATTGGGATCCTAAAGATATGCCATCATTGTCTATGGTGACAAAACCCCTTTAGGACGTATTTCAGTCCGTAATTACGTGCCGGAGTGCGCAAATTACGGGCTGAATACGTCCTAGTAACTACGGTAATCCACAGTTCTCATAGAGAACTATGGATTACGTCTCCTCTCCCTGCTCGGCGAATACGCCGAGGGGGGAGATAATTGACATGTGAATTACCAGCGGCGTATACGCGCCGCTGGTAATGAATGTCTATGGGCCGGCGAGGTGCTGGCCCCCCGCTCCCGCCCCCGGCCACACGGCATAATTGCGGGGCGTAATTACGTCCCGCAGTTAAGCCGTGTGAACATAGCCTTAATGTACAATCTGTAATCAACCATTTTTAGTTTCTTACATGGTAAGACCATTGAATCCCGCAGGGCACATGGGGTGGGTATCACTACAACCGTACATATGTCCCTGGATCAACTAAGAGAGTAAATTTATTCCTGTAGGGAGAAGGGCATGACCAGCTGCCGGGCACCACTTAAGCATCGAGCATGTGGAAATCAGAAGGAAAATAGTGGGATTACCCTCACTATAGTAAAAGTGTACCTGCAGGATAGGCAGGCTATGCATTCTACTTACAGGCTGTATGGACACCTGTATTATGAAGAGCTCGCATTGTTTATCATAGCCTGGCATGAGCAGGGAGCGGCGGGTACAGAGGTGTTTGAGAACATTCTGCAGGGATAATCACATCTGCCTGCACAGACGAGCACAATAGTTTGGACAGCTAATCACATCTGCATTAATGAAGCTCTGAATACACTTAATGAATAGTACACAGCTCTATTCCAGTGTAAATGTGTCAATTAGTTCACTGTAATTCGCTTAGCAGTTAAAACAATTCACAAGAAATTACAGTAAAAACACAACATATGATTTGTATTAGCTAGACCAGAAATATTCAAGGTATTCCTTTAGGAAAAGCATTCTTTCTTAGCGGAATGATTTGCAAAGTGTTGGAAGGGAAATTCCTAGATTTAATTCCATACATTACTATGCTCAGTTAATCAAATAAAATGATAGATAGATAGAAAGTTATGTGATAAATAGTACGGTAGATAGATATGAGTTAGATAAATAGATATTTTGATCATATAAATGAGATAGATGTATCATATAGATAGATTAGAAAGTTAGATTTGATAGATAGATAGATAGATAGATAGATAGATAGATAGATAGATATAGATAGATATGGGAAAGATTGAATCATAGATATGAGATAAATAGTTTACTTAGATAGATGTACAGATAAATAGATACCCATAGAAAAAATCGCAGCAATCATCAAGCTAACAGTGAAGAAACTGTGCGTTTATTTCCATATGGTACAAGACGATTATTTCGGCTCTCTCACAGAGCCATTTTCTAGTGAACCTGGATGAGTGCTGTGATTTTGTTCTATGGATAGCAGGCTCAGTATCGCTTGTGCCTGACTTTTTTTCTGTATTTTGGATGTTGCTGCTATGGTTTACTATTAGATAGATAGATAGATAGATAGATAGAAAGATATGAGATAGATAGATAGATAGATATAGCATAGATAGCTATAGGATGGAAAGATAGATAGATAGATAGATAGATAGATTGATTGATAGATAGATAGATAGATAGATAGATAGATAGATAGAAGGTAGATAGCTAGATATAGGATGGATAGATAGATATGAGATAGATAGATAGAGATAGATAGATAGATAGATAGATAGATAGATAGATAGATAGATAATAGATAGGGTAGATAGATAGATTAGATAGATACAGTCTAAATAGAAAAACTCGGGCAGTAGCACTCAGAGTTATAGTGAGTCATGCACTATTGGGCTGGATCAGTGTTAGGTTAATTTATTTAAAATTAATAAAACACATACAAAGTATAAAATCTATAACCCTACGCGATTCGTAGCCAAACACCGGCACTTCATCAGGGGCCTATTCACCACGAGACTTTTCTTCAAAC